>BGPR01021849.1:0-25995 GCA_013235015.1 Araneus ventricosus
ATATGTAATCTTGTTTTTAAAATTTTTGAATTTTGTGTTTTCGAAAAAATGTTTTTGTTATGGATCTTATATGTATACATATAAATAATTTCAATTATTTTTTTCTATTTATAACTGAAAACATACATCTAGAGACTACAGCTTTAAAAAATTCTATAACGGTTCATTAATATTATGTACGTGGATTGTTCCATATCCTGCTATAATTACGAAACTTTTTAAGCGAATACGACTGGAAATTGTAATATTTTTAAGTAATATTGAGTATATTTTCAGAACAGCTTCTCATTTAGTTCATATCAGTTGTGGGTAACAATATTTTAACTGATTATTTCTGTTTATGTAACAAATTAAAATCCCCCCCTCGAAATAGGCCATTTTGAATTTTTTCAAAATCCAGATTTTTTTCCAAGTTTGGGGGCAATATCTATTCCAATATTGTGTTAATAGCAATAGGTTTCAATTTATTTAAGGGTGCTGCTGTATTTTTAAATATTATTAAATTATCTTACGGAATAATCAAAATTTTAAATTAAAGAACAGTATCAAATCATGCATTTAATCAATTTTCATTCTTTCAATGTGATTTTCTGAGTGGCATTGCAGGATTCTCAGCAAAGTGCTTTCTACTAAAATGTCATTGGAAGGGAATTAGGAGTGTGAAATTGGGATTTTCAACATTCAATCTCGTAAACAAGTTGATTTTTGTTAATTTTTTTTATTTTGTACTTTCTTGATGGTTATGCTGGATGTCTGATGCCATATTTGTATGTGCGTGTGTTTTATCTGGGTTTCTGTGGCAAATTTGTTACTTCAGAAAATGTGAGAGGATATTGCTTTAGAATGTTCTGTATTGTAATAGTGTTATTGCTTGTTATCCATCAAAAATTTTGACTTCTGATGATGGGCATACCTGTCAAATCTTTGGAGTTTGATAGTGGATTTCAGATTGAACTCTTGAGCAAAATCTTTTATCTTGCCAAACTAAAGTGAAAGTTTTATCTACTTTATAGATAATCTATAAAGCACTTTGTCTAATCTGACTACAGTCTCACACATTTCCTACCTATTGCAAGTATGTCATTCATGTTCATTTTTCTGGGGGGTAAAGGCAGGAACATTTGAATATAATGCTGAAAATATTTTACTTTAAATTTTAAGGGTTTTGAACTTAATATAAAGGGATAGGATTTTGAATTTTGTGTGTTATTATTTTTAATTTTCATATTTGGTTCGATGATTCCTTTTGGCACCTCCTGGGAAGGAAAAACTAATTCCCCCTCCTTCTCTTAAGAAACATATGAAGGCAGAGACCAGTTCTTCACATCCCAGAATAATTTGGTTAATTTTCTTTTGGGCTTTTGAATGGTTCCAAAGAATTTTCATTCAGAAACTTGCCCAGAATTCATAAATTTGTTGAGAGATTTATCTCTTCAAATCAATGTATGATTTATATATAATTGTTGTAAATGAATAATGGTACATTGATTTCTTTTTTATAGGTGCTGTGAGAAATAATATCATGTTTTCAGCAGCAACAGAAGCAGAAATTCAAGATATAACTAAAAAATGGCTTATGAATGCCAGAGATAGGGATGGAGGAAGAAATCTTCGAGCAAGTTTAATCCAAACATAAAAAATTCATAAATGAAAGTGTAAAATGATTGTAAATAAAAATATAAATGTGTAAAATAAAAGTGTAATGTTTACTTTTTGCACTTCTTTTTTAAATCTTTCTAGAAATATATAGATTTATAGACATCTTGAGTGCAATAGTGTAATGTTTACTGCTGTGTAAGGATTGAAAAAAGTTATTGGAAGGAAAGAATAGGATTAGCTTATTAATTTACACAATTTTGCATATCGCACCTTGAATGCAAGTGCGAAAATTTAGAATGCTGTTTCTCTTGTTTCTGCTCATTTAAATTTGAAAAACAAAAATGTTTAGCACTTCTGGCTCTATTACATTCAATACAGTATTTATGCACTTTTGGCTCTCTTGCATTCAAGGTGCAATATGATAAAATTTGTTGGTTATTGTTTTTGATTTTCTAAAGAGATCATGTAAAGGAGAAAATTATTCATTTTGCCCAGAATATGGTACTGATTTCAGCATTGCCCACATTGGTAGGTGCAACATTTCAAAAATTATAAATATGCTGCTAAAAAAAGCAAAAGCAATAAAATAGTTTTTTTGGAAGAAGCGGAACGATTTAAAAGTTATGTGTGCAGAATGTCTTCACTTAAATATAAAAATTGTTAAAATACCTATTATTTTTCAATGCGCATAAATTTTCCTTGAATAAAACTTGTTTATGCAGGGCTTTACAGCTCATAGCAAAAATCTGGATTTTTTTTCTTTCAATGTTGGCATAAAGCTCCTTTATGCTTAAAGTTTTGCTTTGTACGTTAAAAACATATTGGATCTTTGCACTGGCGGCCATATAGGGTGCGAGAAGGCCCCGGGACATAAGGAGCCACCGACAGGGGACTGAAAATAAAAATTTTTTGCTAGCAAAAAGTATATTTAAAAGCAATTATGTCAACCATAATATAGATGATTTACAATTTTTATCATGAGTTAAAGCTTATTAAATTTTAAAATTTATTGTTCATGGAGCTTTGCAGCTTATAACTAACACATTAAACCAAAAAAAGTTATGCCCAATACTCCATTTAAGTGAAAGAAAAAGCAGACAATTTTGATTGAAGCTTCAAATTAAAAATTGTCTGCATCACAGAAACTTTATTTTAATAATTTTATGAACTAGAACATAAAGGTTCTTCTTTCCGAAAAAGTAAAAAAACTTTTTTACTATATTTTAGTGAGTCATCAGTGGAGAGTTCATAATAAATATGTCTAATAAATCATATTATACATAATATAATATGTATAATTTTGGAAAGTTTCGTCACACTAACTTTGAATTTAAAGTAACACAACTTCCCTAATATAATTATGATTTGTTAAATAGATGGCAAAGTGAACTATGCAAAAGTATCAAGCATTATTTCTTAAGGAGGGCCCCCTCTAAGCATTTTGCAGGACGGCCCAAGTTGTTAACACCGCCACTGGTTCTTTGGCATCTCATAAAATAAAAATATTTATAATTTGGTATATTTTGATATCCATGGGCTTATTGCCAAAATCTTTTCAACCTAAAATCTACTGGTCATCTTTTTTATTAAAAATTACAACCAACCATTTATTTGAACAACCAGTTTTTCATCGTACACACATCCAAATCTGTTTGTATATTCATCTAAAAGTTATCGGAAATTCATCGCCATGAAACCGCACTGTTCAGTTTTCTATCGTATCGGCTAGTAAAACTCATCCGATATCGATGATCGGCTGATCTATGGCCGATGAGACATTTCGGAGCAATTCACGATGAAAATTCATCCCTATCCGATAAGAATCCGTTCATCGGCCGATCATTGTGTGATCGGGCTTCGATGAAAGGCCTTTCAATGGCCTATGACATTTTGCTTCTAGGGAATTTAGTTAAATAGATGAAATTAAAACTTAGCACGGTATTTGAATTATTTTATATTAAAATCGAAGTTAGATATTGTGAATTGAATCCATCCAACAAAATTATGAAAAAAGTTCATTTTGAAATACTGGAGTATAATAAAAAATGTTGCTGAAACAAATAAACAAGTATTTTTCTTTGTATCTCGCATTGGGGTTGTAAATAACCTTCACATGTTTCGCAATTGCTCCAGTGACCTTTGTCCATAACGGAAGCAATTGAACCCCCTTCTTTTCCCATGCAGCCAACGACAATCCTAAACAAACGAAGAATTGCTCCCCTCCCCTGCGTCACCCGTGACCGTGTAAGCTCCCAAGATTGTGAGATCAAATTTCCAACTTCCCCTTCCCTAGACAAGACGGGGTACAGCCCGCTTCGGAGATCCATTTCGACCAAGCGACAACTCTTCCCCCTGTCCCCTCTAGGTGCACGAAAATGGACAATCACCCTCATTATAATTTGTCATAATCACCCATTATAATAGGCCCCGACCGTGCTTTCGGCTTAATTCTACCATTTCACAAAATCGGGCAAGGAACTGGTTGTTGTTTCATTGAACTTAGCGAAATGTGGTGTGCTTTTCTCATTTCGGAACAAAATATATATATATATATATATATATATATATATATATATATATATTTATTTTTTTCATTCGCCATGGAAAAATTGAGCCTGCTGATTCCAAAATTAATTTTACTTTTTCCAAGTTGTCTCTAGTTTTTGAAATAATGCAAATTATCATCATTTGGATAGTACTTACAGTAAAATGGGCCGAAAAAGTAAGAAAAAAAATTCTTTCGTTTTTCAGCGGGAAAATTTGCGAATTGGCGAGAAATAAATAATTTCATGTCATATATTCCTTTCAAGCATTTTTGCTTCTAACATGTAGAGTTTTCTTTCAAATTATAAGAAATTTCCAGAAAACTCGAAAATATGTTACAGAAGTATTGTATTATAATTTGAAGTAAATACGTTGAATATTAGAGGAAATATGAGTATTTAAACTAAATATTTTTTACTGCGCATGTGCGAGATGTAGCGTGATTTTCCTTTTATTACTTCATCGATAGATATATACTAAAACTTAATAAAAAATTCCAGTTGAATCCCGTTAAAATTCAGAAAGATATCAGCAATTCGGTGAGGTATACCGATTTAGTATTAATTTCACATTTCTCGCATTTTACGAAATGGTCCTTATTTTAGGCACACCAGTGTACAAATGAAAATACGTATAATCGAAATTCTATTAAACATCTTTGTTTATTACAAATTCAATGCTACTAATGCAAATTCATTTAAAAGTATTAATTTTAAAGTTCTCTTAAGATAATACAAAAATAATCCTACATAGTATGGAAATCAATAGTTCAATTTTAAAATCAAACATTTATCGGAAAAGTGAGAAAAAATCATACCTTTATGGCATATCTTAAGTACCAATTGCACATGTATTATATGATTTATCTGCATGCAGGTATGCATTTAAATAAAATAATCTTTAATCGTCGTCTGTCGTGCTGATTGTCCATGGATATTGAGTACACTATTATGAATCGCATTAAGTTCTGTGAATATTTCTTTTTACAATTCTTTGGGACAACGTTCGAAGTTTTTCAATGGAGTCCATTGCGTCTTAAAAGGAATGTGAAAAAATTTTTAATCATCGTTTAAATGACCTCCAGACTATTTGTTTCTGTCAATTTATCAATTGTGAATGCTTTCGAAGTCATTATATCTTTATCACAGTTCACTTACTAGAAAAAAGAGGAAATTTCACATTTTAGAGCTGGGAAAACGACTTATACAGAAGCTTTGCGTTGTATGAACGAAGCCCCTTTCACAAATAAGAATGAATCGGGACTGTGATGATACGACGTATAAAAGTAAACGACGAATAAATGAGGAACATATAAACGGTACTTTACTGTATTCTTTTTTGTTTAGGGTAGAACTTTCGAATTTCAGCTGAAAAATAAGAATAGTATTTGTTATTTCAAAAAGTATGCGAATAATATATAAAGCAACAGAAATGAGCATACATTTAAGAAAGGATTCGGCTACCAGGAATCAAAATGGAATAAAGATATCTACGCGAAACTAACATTGCACGTAAAAGGAAATTATTTAAAAACTTTTCCTTGAATTAACCGAGCCAACTTATTTAATTTTCATTTCATTGGAATTCATGCAACATCATCATGTTTTTCTTAACATATAATTATGATTCATCTGTTTTATTTGTTGAAATTCATTTCTTTATGTCCTTCATTAATATTGTTTTGAATTTTATTCTTTAAGTTATATTTGAAACTCCATAGATACTAAAACAAACGTTGCAGCAAATTTTTTTCTGGTCAAGAGTGTCCATTTTTAAGCTTACTTTTAAATTTTGATAGAAGATGATATCCTTATAAATATCAACGTCGCTAGTAAACTGCTAAAATCTCCTAGTCCTCCCTCCGGTGTGGTGCGGAAGTTTGGAGAAGGGGATGAGAACTCAAGTGTCGTCTTCGTCATGACTGCGATTCAAAATCTCGAGGTCCGTTCTAAAATAGCCCTCGTGTTGTTTCTTAATGCGACATCAATATAACTTAACTAAACTAAGCTTCAATATCCTTAGTCAACATTTAATATCAATTTCCTAAATACATTTATATTTCAGGAGGCCTTTTTCAAATATTTTAATGATGTCTCAGAATTAAAGACT
Source organism: Araneus ventricosus (assembly GCA_013235015.1). NCBI lineage: Eukaryota > Metazoa > Arthropoda > Arachnida > Araneae > Araneidae > Araneus > Araneus ventricosus. Next base: position 6,253 of record BGPR01021849.1, read on the forward strand.
AATTAAAGCAGATTTTTCTTATAAAAGGCATAGAAAGAAAGTTCGTCTTTGAGAAAGAGTGAAATTAATTTTTTTCCTCATTTTTGTTGGAAATAAATTTTACAAAATGTTCACTTTCTTTGAATTGTAATTCAAGTACCTAATCGTCAATCAAATCATTCTTTTCTTTCACGAGGGAAACTATATTATTCACTTTGGGCATCAGATGTAATCGCAAAATGTGTACTGGCTAATTCCGAATTTCTAGTCACTTAATTTCCCTTAAAATTACCAGACTTTCTGATCATTAATCCGGAACACTAGCTTAGTTGCTAACTCTTATAACAATAATTACAGTTAATATTTTTCAACAAAACCTATCAAATGATAAGTATAAAAAAGGATATTTAATTCCTATCCTGGAGTCGCAAATCAAGGAGCGTCCAAGCTAACTCGACAAATCTAGGAATGTTATAATATAACAAAAGTCTTTCAAAAACAATTTAAAACAAAACAAATAAACTTTACCTGTTGAAATTAAGTATAAAATTTATATGATTTTCTTTTTTCTAGCCTTTTAACAGATGTCTATAAAAAATTGCTGGGGATGCGTATCGATGCATTGAAGTGCAAATTATTATTAATTTGAAATTCTGCACCATCTCTGTAGGAGCATTTATTGGAACTGATAAACATGTTTATGAAACATTACAAAATCGATTGCTATCTAGTTACAATCCTAATCCCATTTTTATTTTTAAGCCAAAACAAATACTATGCGACAAACTCTTACAGATATGATCTATCCGTTGTGGAGTTAACCATTATTTTCGCATTATTAGTCTCGTAGTTATTAAAGATTCAAATCTGAAGGTATTTTGTCACACAAGAAAGTTCGGCCTACTATCACTATAAATAGCGGAAAGACGTTCTCATGTCAAAAATCGGATTAATGAATAGTTATTGCATTTACATTATCTTGAATAATATCATAGTTTTTTATTGCTTATAATTTCCACATAAGATGCTTTTATTTTTAATGAAAATTATTCCTGGTTCTCATTCAGTTTACAAATTCGAACGATCAATTTGCTTTTTCAGAATACTTTTTTGCTGACTAATAGAGGTTTCCAATGAATGAAAATAAATAATAATAAATAATGTCATCTTTTCGGCTTATGTACATCTATTTTGTCGACACGTTTTTTTTTTTCATTCTCATACTCCATATAAATCTATTAGATTTAGCTTTATTACCAAAACTTATCTTGTGCTCAAAAATATCAGTCGACAACTACGCTAAATTAACTCGGAAAAATGTTCATTTTAAAAATGATGATATTCGAATAGACCACTCCTGAAAACATCTCGCATTGTTTTAAATAATAAATCTGCTCAACCGGTTATGTTAAACAAGCATACAATAACAGATACAGTAAACAATTTTCAGGATGTTTCTGACGAACTACCAATTAGTGCAGAGCTGCCATCACCAATTAGTGAATATGATTTTAATTTTAAACATTTAAAGCCTGCAATCAAGCAACAGGAGTAACAAACTTTGTGGAAGCATTAAAATGCATTTGCTTTAACAACTATAGAATTATCAGAAGCTTTTATCGATCCACACGCAATTGAGTTGGAGCATGACCAACCTATAAACTGACCGTCATTTAAAATACCATTTCATTTGCACGAAGAATTTCGTAATCAAATTTATTCTCGGAGTTTTGCAAAGTTTAGGGAATAGAAAAAGTACATATTTCAAATTATGCCCCCTGGTCCAAAGGTAAAGTAGAAAAACCGAATCAGTCGATTGCTAATATTTTAGCTACAATTTCAATGAAAATGAGGAATGGGATACAAAATTAGCGCATACAAAGCTAGCGCTGAATTCTGCAATTAACGAAAGTACACAAGCATCCCCATTTTATATTGAGCATCTAAGAGATATTAGGCTACCCTACACTTCAGAAGAAAATTAGAAATTTGAGTCACAGAGCTGATAGGGAAACTGATTCAAACGTTTGAAAATACTTTTTCAAAAGTTTTAGAAAGTTTCAAACAGCAGAAGGTCACAAATATTGTCAGAAGAAGTCTAAGAAGTCTCTATTGACTTAAAGTAATATCGGGAAGAAAATTGGAAAAATTAGACTACCCCATTGGTTAGCTGTGCTTCGTCAAAGCACCAAATTTAAGGAATGAGATAACAAATTGAGACCTAAATCCGAAGGTCCATATCGCATTATAGTGAGACATTCAAATGTTAACTATAAAGTTTGGCACGTTGAAAATTGGACTCAGTTGTTCAAATCGTTTTCAGAGGATTCCGATAGATGATTGTCGACTGTCCTGTGAGTTGGTTTTCTGCTTTGTTCTTCTATTAATTGTTTGTATAGTTTAATTTAGAGATCAATTATTTTGAGTTAATTAATTAATGGATGTAGAATTTTTTGTACACTGTTAATCTAAAAATTTATTAAACAATATTTTAAATTATCTCTGCTTCTTTGAGTGAAATTACAGCTTATCTGTCAGTCTTTTAATGTATCTAAAACTATATGATCAGAGTTAAGGTGACGTCTCTAGGTTAGCTTATCTAATGTCAGAAATAGAGAAATTATTTAATGTTAAGTTTTCACCACTTCAGTATTCACAAAATTACAATTAAATATCTTCTTTTATCAACATTAACAAAATTACTATTACATGCACTATTCCATTACCAGATCTTTTAATAGTGCCACTCTTGCCAAGCATTGAAACCATTGGCAAACATATTAGAACAGAATCAAAAAATAAAAATCGTAATAGATATGCCTTTTTAATGGCTTAAAGGAACATTCATGCAAAATTCAAAGGAAGTTGAAGGTGTTTGGTTCTGACTGTGTAACAAACAAATTTACAGAGAAACAGACGGAATGCCGAATGTTCAAGTTAAAACAGAACCTTGCTTTGCTTGGTAAATAAGAATAATAATAATGTAGAATGTGTTTAGCTAATGCAAATTTTATTGAAATATAATAATATGAGATATCCTCAAAAGTTATCCTTTCCTGAAAAATTCCTGACTTTTACCAATGCCATAAGAAACATTTGAACATTTATGATTTTTCTTACATTAAAGGAGCACATATACGACAAGGAAAAAATAAATAAAGGATAAATTTTCGATCAAAGATGAAATTATATCGATCAGGAAATAAAACCTAAGTGAATTAATGAAAGGAATATTTCAAGCTATTCATTACTTCATAATTAACAGAAATTTAATGTTATGTTTTCCTAACAGATATACCTCTCACTAGCGATCCTTGTTGGTCTTGCACTCTTAAGGGTAGGTCGGTCGTCAGGGGACGCGTGATAACTGATATACAAGAAAACAGTAAAATATATATTTCGATCTTTATTTTCAAAAACTTACTCACCCCAGCATCAGAGCCACTGCCTGGTTCTGTGAGACAATAGGCAGCCAATTTCTTCCCTTTAGCCAAATCTGGGAGATATCTTTGCTTTTGCTCTTTGTTACAAAACAAAAGAATTCCCTTGAATCCAATAGACTGGTGGGTCTGCAAACTAAGATCATGTCTTCCTGCAAATTCTATCATTCTTCCGAACTGAGTATTGTTCATTCCGAGTCCTCCATATTCCTCTGGAACTTGTAAGCCGAAAACTCCCAATTCTCCAAGTTGTTTAATCAAATGAGGCTCAATTTTTGCTATTTCATCATTCTTGTCTGGATCATTGACTTCTTCAAGAAACTTCTTAGTTATATGAAGCATAATTTCTAATGTGGACTTTCTCTCAGGACTGAGGACTAAAGATAAAATTAATCAAAATTAACAGAAGCAAAAGTTTAAATGAAAAGTTTTCACTAATCACTAAAATGAATTGAATTTAAAGCTAGCAGCAATTCTCATATAAATTCAAAATGTTATGAAATTTATAATAATAACTTAAAAGTTATTATATATTAACATACGATTTACTGCAATTTATGAGATGTTCAGATTAGTTTAGTTAAATTAATGTGTGAATCCCGTTTTGAAGCTACACAAGGCTTATTTTAGAATGGATCTAGCAATGTGTCTTGTCCTAGTCAGATGACAAGGACAAGATTTAACATTGAACATATTTCTTCTAACTTCCACACCACATCAGTTGGCAGATGTTTGAGATTGATGCATTTAATAAGCACCAATCCCTCATACTCAGAAAATCCTTGGAAGGATCAAGTATCAAATCAATGATCTACTATTTTATTTTCTAAGAGAATAAAACATTTTATCACAACAATATATTCCATTCAATATTCTGTACTCATTAAGAGATGGATTCCTATTCAGAAAAATTTTGGTTGATGATTATAATCTAAGTATTTACATTAAGAATTATTTTATTTTGCCACAGTTAGATTGATAAGATTATTTTTCAGTTTCTATTGGCTTTTAAAAGGCTATATTTGCATGAAATCATAATGTGTTTTGTGTAAATACAGCAGGAAAAAAATTCATCTATAATATTCTAACTTCTATTCATATTTTCAAAGAAAATAATTTTTACAGACACAAACTTTATTAAATGCATCATTTTTAGCAGAAAATTATATTTTGTTCCTAGATTATTGCTTTTATTTATTTACAAACATAAAGCAATAAAAACTGAAACCGATCACATTTGAAATCTTCACCTCAAACAGTTGTTGAATTAACAACAAAATACAAGTTAATTGGTAAATAAAGTCAACACATTCCAGTTTGTTTTTTTCTTTTTAATTCATAAGCTTTATATTTTGGAACTTAAGTACAGAGTTTTTAGGAACAATTTCTCGATATTTAATTGTTAGCTGCATTTTCAATTCTACGTCCTAAAGGCTTCTAATAGTAATTCAGTTCAATAACTAATCCATCACAAGATCATGGACTAAATCGTTTGAAACTTGAAATGATATCTAGTCAATTAAAATGGAAAACATCAATGCTATTCTTCTAAGAATGGATAAGATTGCCAACAATAAAATGTAAGAGAGAAAATCAATGAATAAGGAAACAAAATCATGTAATTATGTTTATTAATGTTCCTTCATTTTAAAAGTATATTTATATTATTTTGCGTTTACACTTTTGTTGGAGATTATCGGTCGTGCCGTAAGTAAAACTTATTGTTTGTGATTACTCTTGCGCCGTACGGTAGCAATTTTGTTTCAGTATAATGTCAAGTATACGCCATGTATTTAATATATGTGCATGTGAGTGTCAGTGTGTGTGCTCCCCACCTCTCTTTGCCTTTGAAGGTGCGTGAAGTATCAGTACTATGTAATGATTTTAACAGTTCTTTTTAATGTCTATCAAGAAGATAGATCTGACACTAATAAATGATATTTATAATTGAAAATCTGTCTTCATTTAGCCTATTCTGCTATCTCTGATGTTCTCTAATAGAGAAATTGGTTATTGACATTCCGCACATAAATGCCTGAAAGCTTTGTTGAATAAATGTCAAAACTGTGAAGTGAGGAAAATTTCCTAGACTGACTAGAAAACCCATCGTCTACAACATGGCTGCGTCTACAGAAACTACAGTTTTCACTTTTACGAAACTTGGTGACTTCAACTATGGAAGCTGGAAGGCAGATATGAAGGAGATATTGATGGAAAGAGAATGCTGAAAGTTTATTCTTCGAACTGAAAAACCCTGTCCTGAAGAAGCATCCGACAGAGACAAAATGGCGTATTAAATCAGAAAGAAAAGGTCCTATACGACGATCTACATGGGAGTTGAATGGAAATGACAAGCCCTCATTCCTGACACCGAAGATAGTAAAATAGCTTGGGATAATTTCGAGCCATGTTCAAGACCCCGTCTTGCAAGTTTGGTTTATCATTTCTACAGCAGCAGATTTAACGAAGAAACGATTGGAATCTACAGCAAGGAAATAGTAGAGAAGAACCAACAGATTAAAGAAGAAGGATTCGAAATGCCTGATATTTTAGTATGCTTTCAACTAATACGCTATCTACCTCCAGAATATGATAATCTAGTCCAGATTCTCTACAGGATAAAATATGAGGAATTTACCGTGGATAACATAACTAAACAGCTAATATCAGGGTCCGGGAGAATAGAGCTGAAATCGAGAGACGAAAATAGAGTCCAATCAGTAACTGATGCCTATACTGCAGGAGTAAGGAAACCTGAGGAAAATCGTCAGAGGGGAAAGAACACAGAGACGAGATCCTATGGAAGCGGAAACGTTATGGACCCTGGTGTAAGAAGGATCAAGGTCAATTCGAATATAGATGTTTCAAGAAAAAATATTCAAATGATAAAGCTTTCTGTTCAGAGAAATCCGGTTCAAACCGGCAGGCTGAAAGTGAAAGGTTCAAATCTTCAAGTTTAGAGACAATGATACCAGAGAAATACCAGCAGAGTTTCTCATCGATTCGGCAGCTACTACGCACATTTTCAATCAGAAAGACTGGTTCTCGAATTTTTGAAGCCGATTCATCCAACTGAAGTTCTAGTGGTTGAAATAGACTCTTCTGCTAAAGCCATAGGTGTTGGAGACATAAAATTTACGATTTCAGATATTAAAGGAAAAGTAGAAATTAATTTAAAAAATGCATTATATGTACCTAAGATGAGGAGGAACCTGATTTGCGGTGTCCAGATTGATATTGTCGGTAATTTTATTGAATGGGATGTTGCATTACTTTCAAATTTAAATTAGATTTTGTACATAGAAGATTTTGTCCTGTAAATATGCCTTTAATTGAAAGCATGAGTAAAAATAATTCTGTAAAAGGTATTGAACATTTAAGTAAGTCTAAAGTTGCAAATTGTGTTAATTGTAAGATAGCTAAATCTACTTGATCATCTTTAAAGAAAAATTATAAGTATCATAGAACTACTCAAAGGTGTTTTGATAAAGTTTATTGTGATTTATGCTGACCAGCCCTAGTAGCTTCGATGGAAGGAAACCAATACTTTTTGTCTATTATAAATAATTACTCACGAAAGGTAGATATACATATAATAAAAAGAAAATAACTAGTTTTTCATTGTTTTAAGAAGTATTTAGCTAAAGTAAAAAGATAATTAAATTCTAAGCTTAAATGTGTAAGAACAGACAAAGGTCTGGAATTTTTTCACAAAGAATTTGGGAATGTCTTAACTCCATTGGGGACTAAAATTGAAAGAACTAGCATAAACACATCAGAACAAAACGGGATTGCCGAAATATTTAATCGACTGCCAATGTATGGAGTGCGAGCTATGCGCCACGACACTTTTTTAGAGCCGAAACTTTGGGCTGAAGCACTTTTAACCTTTGTTAATGCTAAAGATTGATGCGAGCCTAAGCTAAAAAGTCCTCTAACTCCAATTGAAATAGGGTCTGGTTTCAAACCGTCAGTAAGACACTTTCATAACATTTACTAACTTTAGAATATTTGGATCTAACCAAATGCGTAGATTATGTGAACCTACGTGCATATTCCAAAAATAAAGAGAAGTAAACTTCCACCTAAAGCCAAGCTTGGTATTCTAGTTGGTTACGCTTTTACTAACTAAGGGATGCCGAATATTCCTTCAGAAAGAAAATAAAGTGATTGAGACTATTCACGTGTACATAGATGAAAGTGAAAACGGAGTAAGAAGTTTGTTTGGTAGAAATAAGCAATACAAATATGTTAAATTTAATTTAAAATCGGTTAATGAATTTGAAAATCTTGAAGAAGATTAAAATAGTAGTAAACTGTTAGACAAATTAAGTCTTCTTGATATTGCAAACTGGACAAGAATAGAATGTCCTAGAACCAGAAGTAAACGAATGTATGTACATTACTATCCTCCTGCAGGTAAAATCGAACTTAAATCTTTAAATGAAGTTAGGGAGAATTGTGAGATAAATAAAAAAGCATTTGAACAGGAAAAATTTCAATTTAAAGCAACGACTAAAGATCCCGTTACGAGTCTCAGTTCAGATAGAAGTTCAAGGAATGAGAAAAGCTCCAACTCGGATGAGGTTTATGAAACTCTAGAATATGAATGTTATAGTTGTGAACTTTTGAGGATACCCAGGGAAGTAAAGAAAAAGAAAATTGGGATATTGACATGAAGGAAGAACTTAAGATGATAGAAACTAGCAAGGTCTGGGAGTTAGCAGATTCGCCTGCTAATAAAACAATAATTGGGAGTAAATGGGTTTATAATATTAAGCGTCATGAGAATACTAAACCAAAGAGACATATGGCTAGATTAGTTGCGTTAGGATTTAAACAAAAAGCTGGAATTGATTATGGAGAAACATTTCCTCCTGTTGTAAATGTTTCGATTGTAAAATACTGTTTATTGTTTTAGTATCACTGTTAAAGTGGAATCATGTACAACTGGATGTAAAGTCAACATATTTATATGGTAAGTAATTGATAAAGTGTATCTCAATCAACCACCAGGTTTGAAGGTGCAGAAACCAAGGTGTACTTGCTACATAAAGCGTTATACGGCTTACATCAGAGTGGACGAAGCTAGAATTATTAATTGGATCATATTTTGAAAGACTTTAATTTTGATGAATCATCTTGGTCTAATTGTTTATATAAGAAAAATATGTTATTTTAGTAGTTTGTGTAGAAATTGTGTATAATATTGTTGTTTGAAAAAACTTTAAATGATATAAATAAAGATGTAACCCTAATTAAAAGTAAATTGGATTTAACCGAACTTTGTCCGGTAAAATATTTGGTAGGAGTAAATTTTGAGGTGAATAAAGATTTATTTATGGATGAAAAAACGTATATTGAGAAGTTAATGTTAAACTTTAAAGAACTTCCAAAATCTTATGTTAATCTTTGGATTAAGCTCGGCATTAAACTTCCTGAAGGAATTGAGGAAAAAGATATCGTGCAAAATGAATTAATGAGTAAATTTCCATGCATTTCTTTAATTAGTTGTTTATCGTTTTGGGTTGATAGCACAAGACCTGTTATTAGTTTTTCAGTAAATTTAATGTCCAATTTTCGAATGGTTACACATTCGAACATTGAAAAATTATAGTTGAACGAAGCATATAGACATAAGGTATAAATTTATTAGAGAATTAATTGAAGATAATAAAAATGATTCCTGTTTCGTAGAATCAAAGAGAAACTTGTTTCATTTCTTAACAACACCTATGTTACTGAATTAATTCAGAGATATTGTGAAACTTATATTTAGTGCTACATAATTTAACTCACACGACCGTGGGACCGTATTTTGATGATTATCTGTCGTGCTGTAAGGTAGAACTTATTGTTTGTGATTTCTCTTGTGCCGTACGGTAGCAGTTTTGTTTCAGAATGGCGTCAAGTGTACGTATATGAAAGCCATGTATTTAATATCTGAGTATGTGAGTGTCAGGGGTGCCCACTAGGGTGGATCGAAAATTCAAAGCGTGGATAAAATAATCGCCATAGGGTGCAAAAGTTGTCTTTTAAGTATACTAGCATACATGCAAAAATTTCTTCCGATGCCCCAAGACGCTTAAATATTTGCAAAAAACGATTTTTATGCAAACTTCGAATTAAAATGAAAAAATTGTGTTAAAGAAACGATTTTAGAGGGAGAAATGTGGAGGATAGGAAGAAGGAATGATAAAAATACCAACAAAAATTGGAAAAATATCTCAATGAAAAAATATTGTGTCTGTTCGATATCACACTTTGTAAGTGTACAAATTTCGATACATGCAAATGCCAAAAACACATGAAAATTGCACTTGCTGAGCGATTGTTTATAAAAGATCAAAGATTAGAAAGGAAAATGGTTATTGGAGAAGTGGTCTAAAGAAGTGGAAGCGACTAAAAAAAGAGAAAAGGAAAAAAAACAGATGGAAGATAAAAGAACAAAACGTAAATTGTTAAAACTGATACTGATGCTGCTCATGCTCAATCAATGGAGCTATTTGAGCTCAACACTATGTATGCAAAATTATAAGTACCATAGAACTACTCAACAGTGTTTACAGTCATTGCGATTTATGAGAACCATCCCCAGTAACTTTGATGGGAGTAAATCGATACTTTTTGTCTATTATAGATGATTACACACGAAAAGTAGATGCATATATAATAAAAGTGAAATCAAGTTTTTGATTGTTTTAAGAAGTATTTAGGTAAAGTAGAGATATAATTTAGTTCTAAACTTAAGTGTGTGAGATCAGACAACGGTTTAGAATTTTGTCACAAAGAATTTGAGAATTTCTTAACTAAATTGGGGATTAAAACTGAAAGAACTAGCATGTACACTCTCGAATAAAACGGAATTGCAGAAAAAATTATTCTAACGGCAATGGATGGAGTACGATCTATGCTCCACGACAGTGGTTGACACCCGAAATTTTGTGCTGAAGCACTTTTAACTTTTTTTCTTACTAAAAATGGATGCGGCCATAAGCTAACATGTCCTCTAACTCCAAATGAAATATGGTCTGGTTACAAACCGTCTCTAAGGCATTTGAGAATAGCTGGAACTTTAGCCTACGTGCATATTCCAAAAATGAGGAGAAATAAACTTCAACCTAGAGCCAAACTTGTTATTTTAGTCGGTTACGCATTACGAACTAAGAGTTACCGTATATTTCTTCAGAAAGAAAATAAAGTAATTGAGACTATTCATGTATACATTGATGAAAGTGAAACCGGAGTGAAAACTTTATTTGGTAAGAATAATCAATACGAATATGTTAAGTTTAACTTAAATTCGATAAATGAATTTGAAAATCTAGAAGATGAATCAAGTCATAGTAAACTGTTAGACAAATTAAGTCCTCTTCATATTGCAAACTCGACAAGGAAAGAATGACCTAGTACCAGAAGTAAAGAAATGTATGTACATTACTATCCCCGTCTAGTAAAATCTAACTTAAATATTTAAATGAAGTTAGGAAGCATTTTGAGAAATATAAAATATATTTTAACCAGAAAAATTTTCGTTTAAAGCAACGACTAAACATCCAGATGCGAGTATAAGTTAAGATAGTGGTTCAAGAAGTGAAGAAAGTTCTAACTCGGATGAGGTTTCTGAAACTTTAGAATATGAATGTTATAATTCTGAACTACCTTGAACTTTTGAGGATACCCAGAGGAGTAAAGAAAAATGGGATATTGCCATGAGATAAGAGCTTAGAATGATGGAAACACGGAAGGTTTGAGAATTAGTAGGTCCGCCTGCTGATAAAACAATAATTGGGAGTATATGGGTTTATAATATTAAGCGTGATGAGAATAATAAACCAAAAAAGTATAAATCTAGACTATTAGCTTTAGGGTTTAAACAAAAAAGCTGGAATTGATTATTAAACATTTTGTTGTAAAGTGAAGCGAAATGTAACAGCCACCAGGCGGCGATGTTGTGACGTCAGCCAGCGAACTGACTGATATGATGAGAACTGCTTGTGATCTCGGCGTGGTTGTACGTTTTATGTGTATCTCTGTGGTTGTGTCGTCCATTGTCAATAAACGTATGTATATGAAAGGCTTTTAGTCTTATTTGGCCAATGTACCCAGCATCTGGCAGATACAAGCCCCATAAGATTTCTGAACTTCGATTCTATGTTGAATGGTTTACGAATATAGTGGTACCCTCGGCGGGAACCGGTTACTTTGGATTTGAATCTTTGTGAATTCTGTTCTCGGCATGACTTTGGATTTGACACTGCTGAAAACACAGAGGAAATCTTACCGTACATCTTTTACGGTATGTGCTAAGAAAATTGAAGACAAGCTTATAAAAGAAGCTCCTGAGCTGAAGAAACTTTCGATTTTGAAGTCGCAGATTAGCGATAAATTTGCGTGCTTAGAAACATGCCAGGCAGAAATTACGAACCTGATTTTGAAAATTGAAGATGCCGAACAGCCATATGAAGAAGATTTTTTGTCTGCTGAGAAGTACCGAGACAAATATATTGAGCTTTGTTCGCAAATCGAACAAGTGTCTTTGAAAGACTCGAGTACTAAAGATTTCTCTGAAAAGAGAAAATTTAAGCTCCCGAAGATTGAACTAAAGAAATTCGACGGAGATGCTAAAGATTATTTGACTTTCTGGAGCCAATTTCGAAAAATACACGAAGATTCAAGTATACCGAATGAAGATAAATTCCAGTATCTTCTACAAGCTGTTGTTACAGAATCAAGGGCTGCTCGTGTGGTTGAAAGTTTCCCGGCAACAGCGGATAATTATCCAAAAGCGATTTTGCAGCTTCAGGAACGCTTTGGAAGAGATGATCTACTAGTGCAAATATATGTGAGAGATCTGTTCTCCATGGTTATGAAAAACGCGGTCACCGGTCACTCAAAAACAGATCTTCCAGCATTATATGACGAGTTGGAAGCCAAGTTACGAGTCGTAGAGAGCCTAGGAAGAACGCAAGAAAAATACGGAGATTTTTTGAGTCCATTAGTGGAGTCCTGCTTACCTGAAGAAGTGTTAGTGGCCTGGGAAAGGAGCCGAAATCACAGCTTGACAGTGACTAAAGAATCCCGAACTTTAAAACAATTGATGAACTTTCTTCGTCAGGAAGTCAAAGGCGAAGAAATGGTTTATTTAGCGCGGACTGATTTCGCCTCCCACCAGAGATCTCGACGAAAGGAACTACATAATGATCAGGTAAAACAATCCGAGTCAACAACAGCATCAGCTTTAGTAAGTATTAAAGTCACACTCTGGTCGGTTCCACTGTTGCTTTGTGGTAGATTAAAGAATATGGAGACTGGTCTATTTTTGTTGCCAATCGCGTTAAAGAGATCATAGAGCTAACTGGATGTTATTCATGGCGACATGTACCAGGTAATATGAATATTGCCGATATTTTATCTCGAGGATGTACTCCCCAACAAATGTTAAATTCCAAATGGTGGGAGGGTCCATCTTGGTTAAAAGAAAACCCTGAGTCTTGGCCTGTTAGTGACATTATTTGTCAACCTAATGAAGTAGATATTGAAAAGAGAAAGAGCAAATTAGTAAACATGAATCTAACAGAGGACACACACCCTTGGTATGCAGAAAGAGTATCTGATTATGATAAAATGATTCGAGTATTTGCTTGGATATTGAGATTTGTAAAAAATGGTAAAGTGGTTAATGGAAAATGTAAAGACTCTGAACTTTCACAATCTGAAATTGCATATTCTGAAAAGAAGCTAATTCTTTTAGTTCAGAGCTATTATCTTTCTGATGCAAAATCTTCCAATTTTACTGAAACTTTCCTAGACAATGGAGGTATTCTAAGAGTGAAAACGAAAATAATTAATAGAAATGATGATAGATCTTTTCTGTATCCAATACTGTTACCAGAAAAATGTGAATTTACTAAGCTATTAATTAGAACTGTACATAGGAAAAACTGTCATGCCGGAATTCAAATGATGCAATGCCTGTTAAGAGAAAGATATTGGATAATCAGGGCTAGGAAAGCTATTAAAAATGTCCTGTATAATTGTGTTATTTGTAAACGCTTTAAGATTAAATCTATGTCAAGCGAACCAACACCTTTGCCACCAGACCGAGTAACAGATTGTGCGCCATTTGAAAGTGTGGGAATAGATTTGGCGGGCCACTGTTTTTGAAAAGTGAAGGAAAATTGTGTATAGTTCTTTTTACTTGTGCGGTATACCGTGCCATTCACCTTGAACTTGTAAATTCCCTATCTTCTGACGCTTTACTTTTGGACCTTAGACGGTTTATAGCTAGACGTGGGCGACCACGAAAGATTTATTGTGATAATGGAACTAACTTTCGGGATGCCTCTAATGATCTATCAAAATTGAATTGGAGTAAAATTCTAAAAGAAACCAGAACTCCTAAAATATTTTGGAAATTTATTCCTCCTACCACGGCTTGGTGGGGAGGCTAGTGGGAAAGGTTGGTTCGCACTCTAAAGGATTTGTTAAAACGTACTTTAGGTAAATCAGTGTTCACTTCTGATGAACTGTATATTGTAATTTATGATTGTGAATCTATCATTAATTGTAGACCGTTAACATATGTCTCAGAAAATCCAGAAGAATTGATTCCTTACCCCTAGCATGTTCCTTTTCGAAAACAGAAGTTCGAACACTGGGGACATTGAAGAGTTAAATGCGAGCAGTCTCAACAAAAGAATAAAATATCGAAGTAAACTTTTGTAGGACCTACGCCAACGCTTTAGAAAGGAATACCTTGGCCAACTTGTGCAAAAACATAATAAAAAGCATTCGCGTAATCCTCAGGTTGGAGAAATAGTTTTAGTAGGTGATGATAATAAAAACGTTTGTTTTGGGTTTTGGCGAAAGTTGTTGAGTTGATTCCAGGGCGCGATGGGAGGATTCGCACTGTTAAACTTAACACTCAGCATTGGACAGTTTTACACCCTATACAGCGCATCTACCCTTTAGAAATTTATTCAAATCAATCTGTTGATAGGGACCCAGGTGCGGAGGAATCGACTTCTTATGATGTGTCAGATAATGAAAATAAATTAGCACCTGCTGCTGATGTAATAATGAGAAAATACACCTCCTCTGGAAGATATGTGAAAGCACCTAAAAGACTTGATCTTTTGAATAATGTTTGTTATGTGCTTGAGACACTTTCTGAGTCTCAAGGGTGGGGGGAGAATGTTGTAAAGTAAAGCGAATATAACCGCCACCAGGCGGCGATGTTGTGACGTCAGCCTGCGAGCTGACTGATATAATGAGAACTGCTTGTTATCTCGGCGTGGTTGTACGTTTTATGAGTATCTCTGTGTTTGTGTCGTCCATTGTCAATAAATGTATGTATCTGAAAGGCTTTTAGTCTTATTTGGCCAAAGTACCCAGCTTCTAGTAGATGCAAGCCCCATAAGATTTCTGAACTTCGATTCTATGATGAATGGTTTTCGAATAGAACATTCGCTCTTTATTTTTATAAGGATTAAAGCTGCAAGAATGAAAGCGGATGGAAGAGATTGCAAATGACTATAGCTTTCCAACAATGGTTAACACACGTAGGTTGAAATCCAAATTAAGATAGGGGGAGGGGAAAGGAAATAAGGGAAAATCACTTTTCGGCTCATAACTTCTAAGCATTTGCAGCTATCGAAAAAGTATAAATGTAAGCATTGTTCTTTATGATAAGACGATAATTCGCCTAATTTGAATTTTCCTTCTATTTTTAATTATAAAGGATTTATGGAGAAATCAAAATTTCAACACCCCACTTTTTCCACCCCCTTTCAGCTGGATAGCCGATCTACGAACTCGACCGAGATTTTCACTATCCTTACAACATATCCCAAGCTAGTTAAAATTAAATCAAAATTACTCCAGTTATCGTGTTCACAAGATAACATGCGAAAAAGCGTTATATATATATATATATACATGATATTTTAATTTTTTAACTTTCCTAAATAATTTTTTAACGACACCTCACTTTAAATGCTTCTACGTTCATCATAATAAACACACTACAACTTTTTTTTCAAGTCACGTGCCTTTTCCGGGGAAATTCCCTTTTCTGGGTACTTAAACTTTGTGCGCATTCCTATCTGGCCTTTTTCACGTCCGCATGTAAGCGTACAAGAACAACGCGCCGCTCAAGCATAACCTTTTGAATACTGGTCATGGAGCTATGTAAAAATTGAATCCTTTACCTATGAAGAAATAACCTAATATCTACAATGCCTGAATAAAAGAAGATAAAACCAAATATTGTCTCTTAAATGACCAAAATGGACTACACTTCATCTTCACTAAAGCATGATCTTATAATGAAATACCATACTAATCTGAAAATAACAGTTTTTGCCTATGGTTATAATAGGAAATGCTACTTTAAGAAAAAGAATGGCCTTAAATGTTTATAAAGTGAACTTAGTTTAAAATGCTATAAATTTTATAATTCACATAAATTTTAATTGAATCATAAATTTTAATTGAATCATAAATTTTAATTGAATCATAAATTTTAATTGAATCATAAATTTTAATTGAGTCATAAATTTATTATGTTTAAAATCAGATTTAAATGTGTTGTTGGAGTATGGCAAATAATTTATATTACATGACTTCAAAGAAAAGTAAATAAAACGAATTTAACACTGCTCAGAAAAATAAATAATAAAAAAATAACACCAATTCCCTTCATTCTGAGGCCTCTGGAGATCTGTTATGTCCTCCAGACTGCTATAACAGTTTGATAGTGAATTGTGTTAATAATAAACATAAAGAGCTCTCTCAGGAGATTTTGCGATGTGGATTAGCGCAAAGTTTGACCATCAAAAACCGAAAATGCTCATCTCTGAAGGCTTAATGTCCCATCCTATCTTTCTTCCTAAACAGAAAATTCTTCTCGTTATAAAAAATAAATTAAGTCATAATTTTTAATTGTCATACTACCATCACGACAGTTATGAACATTTAAATTTTCTGGTTTCTGAGAAGAAAAAAGTGAACAAAATTTTTTTTAGAATTACATATCAATGTTTTTTATTTGTTTACATTTAAAGTTTTTATATGTACCAAGAAGCTTCAAGAATTTGATCCAAGAATTTACTTTAGTTTTCATATTTCTGTTTTTATGAATTACATTTGAAATTATTTTTATATCTTTTTGCATATTCAGCATTAATATTATTACTTCCTGGCCATGATAATTAGTATAACAAATATTAAATTTGTGAAAGAACTTTTATTTGAAGAACTTTTCATCACATGATTGGAACTTGCTTATAATCAACTAGCTAGTGTTAACTTTATTGGAATACTCCAGGGATCATATATAATTGAAAATTTTCTGAACATATTGAAATAATTTTTATATTTAAATGAGTATTTTCTACGTTTTTATAAATATCCTTGCATTTATATATTGCTTATACTCACTGAAGTGCATTTGAAAAATTGCATATCTTATTGTACATTTATTGTTCATATTATTTAATTCAAGCCCATGACCAGCAATTAAAACAATTTATCAAAATTTCAATAGTACATTAAATGTAACTTGTCCAATTTCGAAGGCTTTGCGATAGCAAGGGCCCTGCTGTCGTACGACTCTTGAGGAGGGGGAAATTGTGATACTTTAATTTTTTAACTCTTTTAAATAATTTTTTAACGACACCTCACTTAAAATACTTCTACTTTCATCATAATAAACACACTACAACTTTCTTTTCAAGCACTTGCCTTTTCCGGGGAAATTCCCTTTTCTGGGTACTTAAACTTTGTGCGCATTCCTATCTGCCCTTTTTCACGTCAGCATGTAAGACTCCTAGAATTGCAGCATTTATTGCGCATTCGTTCCGTTTGTGTTTTGTATTATTTTTATTATTTTCCCCTTTTGTTTATTCTTATATATTTTTTTATCGCTATTGAAACTATCGATATTTTATGTCGATCAGTTTATTGTATTGCTTTTTTACATTTTATTGTTTATGTTTGTTTTCTGTTTTTATGCTGTTTTTACTACTGATTTGATTGTTTCTTGTATGTATATGTATTAATATATTACTATTATAATAATATTTATTATTATAATGGATTGATTTAAATTTACAGGTAAATTTTTTAATGATGTTTAGTATAGTATTAATAGCCTAATTTAGAAATAATATTTTCACTTTAAATGCGGAACTGTCTTTCGGATAACGCTCCTGTCATTACAATAATTAAGGCTTTGAATTATGATATATACTTTCTCGTTTCTTATCTTGAAAGATTTTGGAGATTTATTCCCCTACTTTTTGTTTTTCTAATAATTGGCTTTCGCGGAGGGTTGGCGCCACAAATCTAGATTAATGGACATAATCGATTAGCATTTGATTGTTGGAATTCCAATTCTGGGTTGTCTTTATCATAGTAGTAATAGTATATAATTTAACTATCTTTTGTATTTCATTTATATGATTAATGATAAGGTAACATTATTTCAATTATAAATTTTATATTAATATGTGTATATATTAAAAATGTGACATGTGTTTTGATTGTTTGAAAAATTTAACTGAATATATATGAAGGTATAGCTACATATTTGAACGGGTTTCGTATGTCATTAGCGGAAAAAAGCACTTGTTAATAAATATCATAGGCGAGCGTCCTTTCCTGACGAGCGGCTCGCCATGATATTTTTCAACTTATTATAATTTTTGTCTGGTTTTTGGACATTGTGTTTTTGAATTTTTGTCTTTTGTTTCTTTTTTGTTTTGCTATATATATATATAATATCATGCTTTAATGAAGGTGAGGTGTAGTTCTTTTCGGTCAGGGAAGAGACAATATTTGGCTTAATCTTCTTTTATTCAGAAATTGAAGATATTAGGTTATTTCTTCATGGGGAAAGGATTCAGTTTTTACGTAGCTCCATGACCAGTATTCAAGAGGTTACGACTGAGCGGCGCGTTGTTGTTTTCAGCTTACATGCTTGAATCAAAAAGTGGAGAGAGGAATGCACAGACAGTTTAAGTACCCAGAAGAGGGAATTTTCCCGGAACGACTCGTGACTCGAAATGAAAGTCGTAGTTTGCTTATTACGATGGAAGTAAAAGTAATTAAAAATGAGATGTCGTTAAAATTATTTAAGAATGTTAAAAATTAAAATATCATATACAGTCAGTATCGGATATATGGTCAGCTCAGCGGTCCAGAAAAATCAGACCATATAAGCGGGGTGACCATATATGCGAACAATACTACACTATTTAATTGTGGCAGGGTTATATTCACCTATCAGAATATAGTGCTCGTAAACAAATAATTAAGCTTTTAAGAACATTTTAAAAATTAATTAGCGAAATAAAATTTACAGTAAGAAATATGCAATATTTTTTAGTGAAATTTATTAGCTTACCTTACCAATCTAAGTACAGTACGCATACGTACGTGCATCCATATTCATTGCACTTATTTAAAATATTCAGATATACAAGATTACCTACTTTTTTTGGTTGTTAACACAACTTTTTCTAAGTCCCTAATAGCTTTTAAATGTTCATCTGCTGCTTCGGAATTAGTAAAAAAACAACTGAGGTCATCTATGGCTTTAAGCGCATCTGATGTTGATACTGATTTCTTTTCTCATTCACTGTCATCCTCATCATCTCTTCCTTCGGCATTCGAATTTAACACATTAGAAACAATATCTTGTATTGAAGCTTCACTGTTAGTAGCGAGATCTTCATCAATCTTTACATACAGATTTTCGTCTGGAATTGCATAACTGCGATTTCGAAGTTTTTCTGCTAATTCAGTTAAGGGGAGATCTTTATGGTCGTCTTCCAATAATTCTCCAGACTCTGGAGAACTGTGAAATCCAGCATGTCTGAAGCAATTTGCAATAGTTTTCTGTGACACCATATTCCAACTTTGGTCGATATAAAAGATTGCATTTAACACAGACACTTGCAATTATTCTTTTCGGTCAGTAGCAGAGATCATGTCTTGCAGAAGAAGCTTTCTATAGGTAGCCTTGAAGTTTTGGATTATGTCTTGATCTAAAGGCTGCAATACACACGTGCTGTTTGGAGGCAAGAAAACGAGTTCAATTGATTTCAAGCCATCAACAGTGCAGTGAGCAGTAGAGTTGTCTGCAATTAATGCAACTTTCCCTTTCTGTTTTGAAAAATTTAGATCCCATCTCCTAAGCGTTTTCTCCCAGATGTCCGCCGTCATCCATCCTTTGGAATTAGCATCGTAGAAGAGAGGCAAAGATTTGCAATTTTTCATACACCGAGGCTTAAGAAATTTTCCAATCACCAAAGGAATT
>BGPR01021850.1:5299-25995 GCA_013235015.1 Araneus ventricosus
TCAGAAAAAAAAGAGAGCATCTTTCCAGACCAGGAAATTTCATATCTTTCTATTTGAAATTCACAACATTTCCAGAGATTAAAAAGAGCATGCTTCTTCTTGGTGTAGATCTCAGAAAAATAGAGAGCATCTTTCAAGACCAGGAAATTTCATACCTTTCTATTTGAAATTCACAACATTTCCAGAGATTCAAAAAGCATGCTTCTTCTTGGTGTGGATCTCAGGAAAAAAAGAGAGCATCTTTCAAGACGAGGAAATTTCATATCTTTCTATTTGAAATTCACAACAGTTTTTTGGATAATTCATGTTTTTCATTCTATAATCACTTTTATTACAGGCGATATTTACAATTCTGTACGAAACAGCAATAGTAAAATACCCAGAAAGTCACTTGAAATTATTACGTTTATAATTTGGACTATACTGATTTCAAGAAAACAGAGAATGCGTTCTCTATTGAGTAATATTTATTGTTTAGGGAAATGTTTAAAGGTTTAATACAACCCATTATGGGTATATTTATCTACAGTTGTTATCAGATTAATTCCATTTTTGGCTTGGTTATCCCTGACTGTACCTTTTGATGAAATTGAGGGTAAAATGTTATTAAATTACTTTTGCTTCATTAATGTTAATATCTCCGGCAGAAATTGTAAGAGAATAATGTATGTCACCATGTTCTTTCAGCAAGTCCCCATGTTTTCTCTAAACATCACGTTTACAGCTATCTACGTCATCCTTTGTTGTATATTACGATAAATTCTTACTCAGCATGCATCTTCAGGAAGGAAGACATTCAAAACGGGTAACTCTGTGTTATTTAATAACTTATGAAAAGATAGTTAACGTTGTGAAGCAGTTAGAAAATGTTATGTCTCTACCCATTTTTCTGATTGGAGTCATTGACTTCTCTTGCATGTTTTTGGCATTGTGTCGTTAGATCCATTTCGTCGCCTGTCTAACCACTTTTGGACGAAACATTTTAATTTCTTTGTTCTGTATATTTCATTGAGCTCCTTATTATCTTTCCACTGCTTCTCCTTGGCTGCTTCAAATGTACATGAAGCCATCAAGAAATCAAAGGATATCCAAGAAAAAATATTCAAAATGATCATATCTTCGAAGGACGAATGCATCAACAAGAGTTCTCTTGCCTTGTTCATACCGCACAGCACTTCATCTTTAAAAGTCTCTGCTTGTGGTTTCTTAATTTTTACGAAGGGTATCATTCTCACCGCTGTTGGAAGTGTATTGACCTACTTCTTTCTGATACTGCAATTCGATTGAACTCACAGCCGCAAACATTGAGTGAAGTATTTATGGTATCTTCGGAAATAGGAACTTTCCTTATCTGATTCAAGTGTACATGAAGCGATCAGACAAGATGAGCGAGACAGACGGATTTTGTCCAAAATTTGATATAAATCTACAAATTATGCGCAATGATCACATACCAAATTTCATCCCTGTAGCTCTAGTAGTTTTTGAGTTATCGTGTTCACAGGCACACAGACACAATTCTAAAATTGTGTTTTTCGGACTCAGGGAGGTGTAAAACATGAAGATTCGTCAAAATAAGGAGTTCGAAT
The DNA here is from genome assembly GCA_013235015.1 of Araneus ventricosus. NCBI lineage: Eukaryota > Metazoa > Arthropoda > Arachnida > Araneae > Araneidae > Araneus > Araneus ventricosus. The sequence continues at coordinate 6,889 of BGPR01021850.1, forward strand.
TTTTTGACGATTATAATTCTTTCTCTTTGTGTACTTCGCATACGAGAAAGTAAAAAAGCATACAATTAGAAACCTTGTATTTTGAGACTAGATAGTCCGATTTTGTTTTCGTTCAATTACATTGACAATTAGATCTTTCTCTTTCAAATATTGCACTGTAGAATTCGATATCTTTGTGACGATTGTGTCGTGGAAATGCAACACCGATTTAGTGAAGATTTGGCTAAAATAATCAGGGCCCAGTCCAGAAGAAAGACATCCCGATTAAATATTAAAAATAAATACTTATTTCATTTTAATTCATTTGTATTTGTTTATTAAAAATCAATAAATAGTATTGCTCCTAACTTCAAAGAATTTTATCATTTATAGCTGACCTCTATTTAACGAACCTCTATTTTGCGAACCTTTTTCTTGGAACCAAGAAGATTTTGCGAATTTCTTCGTAAAATAACCTCCAAATAGCGAAGTGCAATCTCTATTTAACGAACTTTTTCTTGTGATCCAATATTTTTTTTCCTCCCTATTTCTCAAAATATTTCTAAACATTTCAAACTTATTCTTTCTTTTAACGCATTTTATGGCCATCAATGACCTTGAAGCCGGAAAATGTCTCAGCGAAAGTGCTTGAGCATGAAAGAAAAAAATTTAATTCTTCATGAGGTGGATAAAGGAGTGGAAAAAAAAGGATATTACTTTAACATTTGGTATTCCTCCAAACAGCTAATCAACCATAATAAAAAAATCGTGATAAGATACAAAATTATGATTCATCGAATTCTTGGTCAAAATGCTTAAAAGCAGGAGTCTATGAAAAAGTGGATGAGGCAGCTTTGAAGTGGACAGTGTGAAAAATAAAAACAATACCGCGATGAATTGTGATGAAGACGAAGATGATGAAGATGGAAATGATCATGATGCAGAAATCAACAAACATTCGTATGATGAAATGCTAAAATTCATAAATTTTAGCATAATTTTTTTTAAGTTGAAAATACAGTGTATTCCCAGACAATGTTTTGTTTTATTTTTGTTTTCCTTGCAGATTTCTTTTTGATGGGTAAAATATATAAAACAGATATTAATTTACAAAATAGAGGTGTGATTAATTACTCTTCTAATAATATTTAGTGTTTATGAATTTAAAATCTGTTTTGTGTAGTTTAAAGTATTCTAAAAGGTGAATCTCCATTTAACGAATTTTCCATATAACGAACTTTTTTTCGGGATTTAGCGACTTCATTAAATAGAGGTCCGTATTTCATAGTCACGCACTTAGGTACAATTTCACAAGCAAAAATAATAATAAAAAGATCCTTCATTTAATAAATATATTTAAAATGTGTGGTGCGTCTAATAGGCCAGAGATGAGATTAAATTGCGTTTTTGTTATCTTACGAAAGAATGAAAAGGGAATTGATAAATTTTTCTGTTTCAGTTATCTATGTTAAATCTTTCAGGAAATTAAATCGATAAAGGGCTTTTAAAGAAAAGGTTTTCAGCAGGCAAATCAATACGAAAAATTCCTTTTTTGACAATGGGGATCACATTTGAAAATAATTATAAAATTCAAAAAGTACATTATATCAATTAAATGTTTTCTTTTGAAATTTATTGACTAGTATACATCATGTTACCCTGAAAGTATGTTCTGAAGGCAAAACTGGTAGTAAGCATGTTGTTAATGTGATAACTTAGAGAATACACACACATATATATATATAAGAAAATACTCCTCTTTTCTCCTCTTTCTACCAAAAATAATGGTTTTGTTATTAAAAGGCATTCTAAAAGTGGGAAAAAAAGGTAATAAGCACCTCCTTGAGAATATCAGCTTTTATGTATTAAGGAAGAAACGAAAGCTTTTTGAGTTGATGCTCATTATTAAATTGTTAAGTTGGGTAAAGTGTCTTGTTCACAATGCGTTTCAAACAAAATATAGAGCTGCAGCAGCGTATTTCTGCATTGTCAAGGAAACGATATATGTTAAAGGAAAATATTTCCTAACATTATTGAAGTTATATTGTTGGAAGAGGTCTTCTTCTCAGCTTCATTCGATTATCAGTAGGAAACTAGACACGTGTATAAAAGCAGCCATCAATCATTTCCCAAACGATTTCTGATTCTCTGAATAGGTTCTGTTGCAGAATAAATTTTATTATTAATTTACTAATCGATGCAATGAGGAAAATAGAAGAATAATATTCTTAAGTGGTGATATTGGGTTTCAATCTCAGTAGAAAGGTCTTGAAGGTTAGCATAACAGGATGGTTTTTCCTGTCTGAGCACGCGAAATAGCTAAATTAGTTTTCCTAAATATTTGGAGAACCTAGAAACCCCATCATGGAAAACATAGAGGATAGAACAAATACTGAAAATTTTAAATCTCCTTCATTACTGAAAAACATAATGTTTCTTTTTGGTGTTGATACAGATAAAAACTCAAGAATTTCAAGCAGCAAGACAGCAAAACTATGCTCAGCTTACCAGAGGTTCATGTCAGTCTTGTGGATCATTTACTTTTTGCATTTTGTCGCCGTAACTTTTTCGTACGAAATCCGCTCACCAGCAACAGACTTCAGGGAATCGATTTCCAGAAAGTTTGCTGATGTCATTGCTTTTTTATTATGGCTCACCCTAAAAAGTAGATGTCAGAGGATTTCTGATTTACTTAATGATATTCTACATTTAGGACGCAGCTTAAATGTGGCTTTCAAACAGATCTGGGATAAGATTGGTGCATTCGTAACTGTTGGAGTCCTTTTAACAATATGGGTTAGCACCAACGTGGAATTCGAAGAAAGGGAATGCAAGAGCGTTTTGGCTTATTTTAGTTTCAATTATTTCTATGTAGGTGAAGGCTATAACTGTAAAATAGTATGCATTACAATGTTATTTTATCAGTTTGCAACATACACTTTGCGAACCTGCCTTGCTGTTCTCTATGTAATTTTGTGTTTCCATTACAGCAAACTTCTTCACAAGCTATCGAAAATCCCATACAAAGTTTCAGACAGCTCAGTACCGAATTCCATCAGATATCATTTTATTACTTATGAATCAATAATAAAAGCCTTGAAGTCATTTGAAAACACAATGTCTCTTCCTATATTTCTCATTGAAATCGGTGACTGCATTGCTATGTTTTACTGCTTTGTTAAGATGGATCCTTTCCATCAATCGGAGGAGAGATGGTTTTTAAAAAACTACTCTTTGTCGGGTCAATTTTTTGCTCTTAGAGCAGTGCTGTCTTTTCTGTGCGTCTCTCTGGCTGCTTCGAGAGTACACGAAGCATGCAAGAATGCAAAAGATGTTCAAGAAGAGATGATGAAAAAGCTTATTGCTTCAGATGAAGAGCACAAGAAAGAATTTCTTCTTTTGCTTGTCACTCACAACAGCCCACCATTCACTCTATCGGCCTGGGGTTTCTTCTATTTCGATAGGGGTTTGATCCTGTCAGCTATTGGAAGCATTCTAACTTATTCATTACTGATATTACAACTAAATACCAAATAAAATATATAAAGACCTTAAACTAACATGACAATAAATCATTGTTGCTCTCAGTACGCATTAGGATGGGCTGAAAAAAGTAAAAAAAAAATCATGCCGTTAAACCACGAAAAAGTAACAAATTGGTGAGAAATTGAACGAGGAAAAAAGTAAGGAAATTTATTGATATTTTCCGTTCCAACATGGCCTAAAAAATTGGAAAAAGTGATAAAAATTGGCAATTTTTTAATATTTAAAAAAAATTTAAAAGTCTTTTCTATCTGTTTTTTATAGAATTATTAGCTGTTAAGTATTCATCTTCTTAAAATTAATAAAATCAATTTATAAAAATTGATTCTATTACTTCCGATGGCGCATTCTCACCAAAGTTAACAAAAATATGTGAAATTAATTCAATATGCAACTTTTAGTTTTTAATCCTGAACATAATTTTCATACATCATCTTGTCGATAAATTGCTACAGTTTAGTTTAGTTTAGGTATATTAACGTCCCGTTTTGAAGCAACACGAGGGCTATTTTGGGACGGACCTCGTAATTTTGAACCTCGGTCAGATGACGAGGACGACACCTGAGCTGGCACCCCCCTCTCCAAACGTCCACGCCACACCAACGGGAGGACGTTTGGCCACTGGGTATGATTTAACGTGCAACAGGCCCCATACACGGCGGATCTTCAGTGGAATCGGGTTTCGAACCTGGAACCCTCCGGCCCCAAAGCCGAGACCTTACCACTAGGCCACCGCGGCCATATAAGTTGTTACAGATCAATGTATATATGCATAGTGAAAGATTATTTAGGTCTTAAAATATACCAACAACATTTATTTTCTCTGTTTATGATAACATATTGTAAAACTAAGCTCCAAAATTACGATATTGTTTATTATTTAATATTGAATTGGAAGAATGCAGGAAGTTACAAAAATTAACAGACCTTTAAGGAAACCCTTCATCCATCATGACATCGTTAAATCTCTTAATTTGCTTGCATATGTGACAAAATCGTCTTGTGGGTGTACGTGAATGCAGTCCAAGAAACAGCATTACAAAAAAAAGCTCTTTATTTTACAGGTATTCTAAGCAAAGAAACGTGACACAAATATTAAAACAGCACTTGTAAAAATTCACAACAGAGATTACCATTAAATCTTAACACACCGTTCAAAGATTTCCTATTAGCTCACCAGCTTGCTTGCAGATCAAAATCCAACTGACTCTTCTTGGCTTGAGAGCTTGCCTTTATACTTTTCAACAGGAAGTGACTTCATCACGTAGGAAGTGACGTAATCTCTAGAAAGTTCATGAAACCAGTAGAAATAGGTTGAAAGTTCGAGATCCTTCTAGAAAATTGCTTTTGCCGCCAAAGTCGCCAACTTTGCCGCCAAGTCACGAAAATGGTCACCAAATTTGTCGCCAAGGTTGCCAAATTCATCGCCAAGTCGCCAAGTTTGTCGCCAAGGTTCGCATCTTAGGGAAACGACTTTATAGCTTTGTAACACATGGTATGTAACTTTTTATTCTCACCAGATGATACCTGGAAGTTTGATTTATGAGAAAAGACGAAATTACAGACCTAACTCCGATGAATACGAAAAAGCACTCATTAAAGACCAATAGTATCTTTCCAAATATTGCAGCTGCCATAGAATAGGCGAAGTATATTGAAGAATTGTCTATTCGCGATCCTGGGGAATTGTCACGTTCCAGGTTGTTAAAAACATCAAAGTACTAAGATGGCACGTTTAAGAGAAAAGAACGCTTTCTTGAAGACGTCTGATCGTCGCTCTTAAATATTTAAAGAATCAAACAGTTCACAGAACCCAAAGCACGTGTTTAAAGCAATTAAAACAACCCATTACCTTTCTGAGAACTCACTTAAATCTATTGACCGTGAAATGGAATGCAATGAATTTTTTTGCCCATGCTGAAAATAGGATATTGACCATAACATTGGATGAGAGAAAACCCATCAAAGAACTGGGCATTCGACTAATTTTAAAGACGAGGGAGTCAGTCGCAAAGAGAAAAACAATAAGAAATTTCAGGATGCCCAAATTCATTATTAAGCTACGGAGTGTACGGAAATTATTCAAATGTAAGCTTGCAGTTTTATACCTTCCCATCTTTTGCAAGGCATTAGTGATCATAAAATCCATTTCATTATTCCATGCAGGGCGTGCATGGAATGTCCCCATGTTATAAAATTGTCTGTCGGACATTCAAACTACAAGCGAAGCAGACGTCAGACTCATTCATTGGAGTTGTGTGTTATTATTAATTTTTTAAGGTCATAACGTAAGAAGTCTTTGTTTATGCTCGGAATTTCATTATATATGTATTCTTGAAATATATTATACCTTTTCTACATTATAGTCATAATGGTAGTTGAAATGGGTAGTAAATTTCGGGGAAAGCAGTTTACCTGACCGAAAATCGTGTTATTAAACATAAGGTTACTTTTTACTAAAAATACAACAAATTATTCTTAGCTAGAGAAAATGATTTCTAGAAATGTGTCCATGATGAGGTAAGTAATTGTTTATCACCGCAAATCTTTGGAAAGTTTAAATGAATGATGTTTAAAATTGAAGAAAGACTGGATTTATCGCTTACTACAAACACAGTTAATTTAAGCAGACAACAATACCGGAATACAGAAAGACAAGAAAAAAAATCTTGCGTTCCGGACGATGAAATTCGACATAATAGATTTTGTTAAATATTTATATTTTATATATAAAAAATAATATATAATATTCTATAATATTATTATTAGAATTCTTCCTTGCTTTGCCAATTAGTGAGAAATATAAATTATGATAAAAGAAACTGGTTTTTATGGATAATCATTGCATAGATCTTATATTACAGAGTTTGTATCATCGCAAAGCTCCCTCTAATGCAAAAACACTCAAAAAATAGTTTCCTTTTCTATGCATACGTATTCTTGCACTATTAGCTTTAACATGCCTTCTGTATATTTATGAAATATTCCTGTGTAAGCGAAATAAAAAATTGCTTTTATTGTCTAATTGTTTGCTTTTCAACAATATTAGGGTAGACCGGGACTAGTTGGGCCGTTTTTTCTTCTAAGACTTTAATGAAAAAGTAAATTTAAAATTTTGAAAGCTTTTTAAACTGACACTATTAGTGAAACTTCAGAAATAATTCACCATAGTAAAATTTGAATATATTAACTACAGTATTAATTCAAAATCTCAAACTGACGGTAAGTCGATTGGCCCAACCTGTCCCGACTGCGGGGTAAGTTGAGCCACTACTAACATGAAGCGACTATTACAAAACATTCTTCTATATTATTATACTTTATTAATTTAAGTAACGTAGTTGAGTTATTACCCACAATATGTGTATTATAAACAAATTTTGTGCATTTCTGTTCAATACAAACTGAGATACAGCTTTTATGGACATCTTCAAATAGTATTGTTTAATTATAATCAAAATTGAGTCCGCATGGTTTTTCATAACAAGTATCTTGCGTAATAAATCTGGTACAATTCCACCCCACATATTCAGAGATATTTCTATAACGTACCTCCTGCTAAACCCTATGTAGTAGCGTGGGCCAACGTGCCCCATGCGAAATGGCCCAACTAGCCCCATATCGCCATATTTTTGTTCCTCATGAGTGTTGAGATTTATTCTGAAAGAATTTCGATAAGCAAACAAGCCCAAAAGTAAAGATAAAAATTATCTTTCTGAATATTATTTGTCAAAATGGAAATTATAATTTATAAGCAAAGAAAAAAAAAGATTATTCATAAGTGAGGAAATTTACCCAGTTTAGTAAAAATTATGAAATTCTGGCTGCTTCTTTAATGAATGCTGCTTCTTCAATGACGCTGATGTGGAAGAAGGAAGGCGGGATAATACACACTTGTCTGGAATGGCAGCGTTAAATACCGAAAAGTATTAAAAATATCGCTACCGACCCAACGTGCCCCTATGCCCAACTAGCCGGTCTACCCTATATAGGATGAAATATTTTCCTAACTGTAACCTTTCTTTAATGTGTCAGTGTTTTCATTCATTTCATATTCCCTTCCATACTTTTTAAAAGTGGAATTGCCTTGTACTCTAAATAATTCTTCCTTCAGCTTGATACAGACGAAGTAATACTTTGTCACTTCAGAGAACCTTTCATCGTCGCCGTAAAAAAAGCTTTTATGACTAATAGAAATCTGTTGAAGATGCAAAAGAGAAATGTAACCCAATGAGGATAATTTCTTTCAAGAAGTTAAGACAAGTGATGTAGATTTTCTCATTGACAAATACTTTACCTCACATCTTCAAGATAATAGATCCGGTTGGTCTTTACCGGCTGCCACACTTTACAATAATAAACTTCTGAAGCTTAATTGTTCGTTCTCCATTCAACTTTTATACAATATTGCATTCTGAAAAACTCATTTTCATATACGATACAGATTTATTTATATATTACACACTCCGATCACTCACTTATAGGGTATGGAACGTTTTAACGCTCGGCGGGGAAGAAAAAGTGATATATTGTACAAACATTTAGCAAATATAATTAGTATAAACGTAACAAATGCAATACAACACATAATACAAAAATTCAATAAAATAACAAATAAAAATAAATTATCAAATATAATAACACACGCACACACAAACATTGCCTTTTATAAGTATAGATATAAATCTAAATATAACTTATTAGATATGATCAAACAGAAACAAAGTAAACAAGACATATCAAGAAACAAATCCTATACTAAAAAGTCTCTCTCTCTCTCTCTCTCTCTATATATATATATATAAAAGAGGCAAAACATAACAGAAAAACAATAAAATAAAATAACAAACATTCATATCAAATTCGAAAGGATATGAAAAAACGAATTGAAAGTATATCCGAGGAAAGACAAAAATGTGAATAGTAACACATGAAAAAATATATATAAATACAGTGGAGTCTCCCTATAACGAAATCGCTTGGTTCCAGTTGAAAAATTCGCTATAGAGAAAATCTCGTTATACGGAGATTAGAGATTTTTGAAGTTATTTAAGTAAATTTTACAAACCTTTTATTAGGTACGATAAGTTTAAAAGTATTTAATTATGACTTTCAATTAAAAATGAAGTAATATGTAATATAAATTTGTTAAAATTATACTAATTTTTTTTGAATAAATAAAATGCTCAAAAGTGAAGACAATTCACCAATTTAGAGAATAATATATACTAGTATGTATTTACGTTTATTTTACTTGAAAAATTCCGTTATTTTACATTGCTTTGCATTTCGTGATGTTAAATTTTCATAAAAATTTTCACATTTTATGAGTGAGCTAAAAATATAGTCGGGCACATTTTCTCCCATTTGGAAACCTCTTTTAATGGTTTCGAATGATTGTAGCATTTCAGTCCTATGTGGTTTTAGCTGTATCACGTCTTCATTTTCGGAATAACTGTCATTTTCCTGGCCTTTATTGTTGTCCATTAAACTTTTCAAAATCTCTTCATCTGTAGTATATGAAGCAGTTAACATTTCTGCGCCCACTTCTAAAATGTCGGAGAGAGTTGCATCATCTGTTATTCTTCCATTCCCTTCTACTGTTTTCCATTTTTCTTTCAAGTCGGTCAAGATCGCATCTTCATCTTCGGAATCAATGTCATCTGTGTGATTACTGAAGCCTCCTCTTTTAAAGCAATTACGGATTGTTTTAGCAGTTGTATCAAATTTCCATACTTTATAAAGTTCTGCAATTGCTGTTCGAAGATCGACGTTTTCTTGAACTGTTTCATTTTTTTCAATTGCACTGATAATTTCTTTCAAGATTCTTTTCCTACAGTGCATTTTTAAATTTTAATTATTCCGAGATCCAGGGGCTGCAAAGTTTTGTACAGTTAGGAGGAAAGAAAATGACACTAACGTTTTTCAGCTTTTCTCCACAATCTTTTGAATGAACTGGATAATTGTCGATTAATTAAGCAATTTTACGGTGTTGTTGTTCCATTTGCTTGTCCAATGCTTTCAACCATCTGTCAAAAATTTCAGACGTCATTCACGATTTTTTGTTTAATTCGTATTTAACTTCTAAAGATTTTATTCCTTTAAGCACCTTGGAGAATTACTTTTTCCAAAAACTAGCATCTTTAACTTTTCCTCGCTAGTCATGTTGGCACATAACAAAATTGGGAATCTCTGTTTGCTTTCCTTCCCTCCGAAACATTTGTCTCCTTTAAAAGCTAGCGTTTTTGTAGGGAGACGTTATCGCTAGAATGAACAATGCGAGTGGTTGCACGTGTGAGCGATTTGTTTGCACAGAAATTAACAACTTTCTTCAAAAATGACAAAAATCGAAAAGATAAACGTCTAAAAAAATTAAATTCGTTATAGGGAGACAACCACTTCGTTATATGGAGAATATTTTGAATGTTTTTTAAACATCCCGATTAAAAATCTCGTTATAGGGAGAAATTCGCTGTAGGGAGACTTTGTTGTAGGGAGATTCTACTGTATATCACATACACAATGAATGCGCTAAAAGGTGCAATTTCAAAAGCTCTGTGGTAGATAGAGTATAAATCGTAAAATGAAAGAGTATAAAATGTGAAATGAAAAACGCAATAGAAGCACAATAACGTTTTTTCAGGGGATGAAGTTATTGTGAATTGCTAAATATAAAAGTTTGACATTTTCTTGCAATCAGTTACGCCGTAAGGCCTAAAACACTGATTTTCATCCCTAATGCCAAACCAAAAAACAGAGAGAGGAGTTTTGAACAATTACAAACAGAAGTACAATGTGATAACATTAGAGAAAAGTAAGAATAAGTATTTTACGTACCAGAAGGACGGATGTTGACGTGGCAGTGTGTGCGGAGGGTCACGGTACAGACTGGCGTTGAAGGGGTGTGAACAGAGTATCGAGTAACAGTTTTCGCGCTTAACTTTGGCAGTTTCCAGGGAAGTGTAGTATGTTGGGAACGATGCAGATCAAATCGAAGAGCGATAACGATAGAAAGCGTAGAGAAATAGTGGAAGAATATATTTTATCGCTCTTCCATTTAATCTTCATCCTTCCCAACACCCTAAACTCCCCTGGCAATAGTCAAAGTTAATTTCGAAAACTGTTACTCGATATCTGTTCACACCCCTTCAACGCCAGTCTGTACCGTGAAACTCCGCACACAGTGCCACGTCAACATCCGTCCTTCTGGTGCGTAAAATACTTATTCTTACTTTTCTCTAATGTTATCACATCGTACTTCTGTTTCTAATTATTCAAAACTCCTCTCTCTGTTTTTTAGATTGGTTTGGCATTAGGGATGAAAATCAGTGTTTTAGGCCTTACGGCGTAACTGATTGTAAGAAAATGTCAAACTTCTATATTTAGCAATTCACAATAACTTCATCCCCTGAAGAAACGTTATTGTGCTTTTATTACGTTTTTCATTTCACATTTTATACTCTTTCATTTTACGATTTATACTCTCTCTCTCTCTATATATATATATATAAATTTCATTTCATACATATACTTATATAAATAGAGCCAAGAGTTTATCTCTCTATATATATGTATTATATGTGTTTGTATTTTTTACTTGTATATTTTGTTAGTGGGCCTCAAAATATTTTTTACACAACAGGTGAATCAGAACAATTCATGATGTTTATAGAGCCATGTTTACAAAGAATGATAAAATGAAGAAAGGAAATGGAGCACTTACGAAAATTGCATTTTTTTAAAGCTGGAGAGAGATATCCTTTATACAAGAAAAGCTTTTGAACGTCAGAATGAAAAATATCGATTGAATATATGTCAACATTGAAAACCGATTTTGAAACAATGAAAGTAAATTTAAGGTTTTCCCTAAATTCTGCCTTTTTTGACAGGAATGAAAAAAATTTCAAATTTGATCGATATTTCTAAAGTTGAGTGCGTGCAATTTTGTAGAAATTCATTTCATGAAATGAATGCTTCAAAATTCACGCAAATTTATTCTCTAAGACTTGAATATCTGTAAGTCAGAAATTATCTTAAGGTTGCAGAACAAATGTCAGAATATAAATAAAAACTAAATAATATCACACAAGTTTAAAACACTAAATCACTTTCGTAATCATAAACTCCTCGCCATGTTTAAAACAGCAACTAGCTCATCCGAACTATTTTCACCGATAACGCTTGCTTTGTTTATAATTGGCGTAGATTTACGAGGCAATTCAAGAAGAACAAACTGTTATTTACTAAATTTGAACTGTTTATACCAAAACATTACTAAGTTGATATGGATTATTTTTATATTACATTCTATAGCCACATCCGTAATACCTCATCTGCCAAACGGGAACCAAAGTATCAGCTGCAGAGTGTCTTTGAAGATTATTGAAATGAGTGCTTTCTTCAGTTGGTGTATATTAATGGCTAACCGAAAACATGTGTCTACCTTATTGCGCAACATCTACAATCTGGGACGTACTGTAAATGCAAAATTCAACCAAGTTTGGGTATATGCAGGAGCCATGGTCATCGTAACAGTTCCAGTGTTGGCTTGGTTAACAGTTGCCTTGTCAATGGATGAATCATTTTGTCAAAGTTTATTGGTTTACTATGGCCTGAACCTTATCCATGTGTCAGAGGGTCAAAATTGCAACTTCATGCGATTTCTGTTGATATTTATTCAGTTTCCATTGATCTCTATGAATACAGCTACAGCAGTGCTTTATGTCCTTCTTTGCTGCTTTTCACGCAACATTCTTAAGGAATATTTAAGCAATGGGGAGAAAGTGTCTCCCCTAGATTGCAGATCCTTCAAACGCTATTTGATTTTTTATGAGCAAATTTTTGAAGTTCTGAGTAGTTTGGAAGCGAGTCTGTCTTTTCCGATACTTCTAACCGTAAGCAACAACTGTGCATTTATATTTTACTGTTTTATGGCGTTAGATCCTTTTGGCAAATCACCCTGGCCGTTGGCGGAACACTTCTATAACTTTACCACATTTACTTTTTTGATTTCGCTGCTATCTTTCCTGTGTGTCACTTTGGCTGCATCCAGCGTTGGCGATGAGACAAAGAATGCCAAGCAGATCCAAGAGAAATTGCTGCAACGTGTGCTTGCTTCGACACGGAAACCAGACAGAGACGAATTAATGGTTTTGTTTGTCACCCATAAGAGACCAGCTTTCACTCTTACCGCTTGGGGGTTCTTCACTTTTACAAAGGGTTTAATATTACCTGCCATTGGAAGCATTTCAACTTTCTCTCTGCTAATATTGCAGATAGATTCAAAATGATTATTTATATTATAGGTTGTATTCGGTACTGCTATCAAAAGTCTTTTACCTGCTACTTGCAAGCCAAATGCATCCTTATATTAATGCATAGGTGTCTCTGAATAAAAAATGAAAATGAAAATATTACTGTGCCTCTGAAGTAAAAATTAAAATTGAAATAACGCTGCTTATCTGACATCAAAACGAAAATTAAAATAATACTGTGAAGTAAAATTGAAAATGAGATAAAACTTTGGAGTAAAACTAGAACTGAAAATAATACTGTGGCTCTGAAAAAACAATTAAAATAATACTGTGAAAGTAAATTTAGAAATGTAAATAATACTGTGAAGTAAAATTTAAAATGAGATAAAACTGTGAAGTAAAATTAAAATTGAAAATAATGCTTGGCTCTGAAAAAAATTACAATTAAAATAATACTGTGAAGAAAATCTGGAAAATGTAAATAATGCTGTGAAGTGAAATTGAATGTGAAAATAACACTATGGCTCTGAAGTAAAATTAAAACTAAAAATAATATTATGGTTCTGAAGTAAAACTAAAACTAAAAATTACACTATGGTTCTTAAATTAAATCTAAAAATAAAAATAATACTATGTTTCTGGAGTAAAACTTAAAATAAAATTGCCACGGTTACTCTTTTGGAATTTTTAAATGATTTTCAGTTTATAATGATGATTTAATTTATTTTTTAGTTCTATACACTTCAGCCTTCGTTTTTCTATAAAACCATGATGCTCAAGAAACAATTTCTGCTCGACTAAACTGTCTCGTTTCTCACGGGAAAAGACATACTTTCAATATATGTTCTCCGTATCTTCGAATATACACATTTGATGAGTGGTCATTTACTAACATGAATTTCATTAAACTTAAATTGAGGGGTCAAAATTCTGATGCTATACATTGAAAAGGACCTGTTAAAATCAGGATATGCAGAAATGTTTTGGAGTATTCAAGTTTATTTGTCATCCTGCCTAAATCCAATGACAGAAACTTTTCGTAGAAATTTTATAATTTAAATGATTCATATTATTGTAATATTGCTTTAAACCGTTGACTGCCAACTACGAGATAACTCGTAATGAACGGCTTTGCCGAGGACGCCTGACTACGAATTTTCTCGTAGAAATATCATTGTAGAAAATGCAATTGGCTTCTGGAACCTGTAACATGCGATTTGTCTTAACACTGAACGTGTTAAATATTTCTTGTTTGTAAATATATATTTATGGCCCTCGAATAATTTTTATTTTTTGTGACATAAGCTTGATTCATCCATCTCAAAATTTTCCAATCCTTGCTATCAAGAATAATTCAAAACCCATGTACGAATTTTGACGTGACAAATAATGTATGCACACACACACACGCAAACTAGCATGTTGCTTTGGATCCCGATTTAAAAATGACAAGAGATGATTGGTGGAAGATGTGTTTAAATTGCCACTTCAATAGTTCGATTTTTTTTAGTTTAGGTAAACTCTTCAGACGATCATCTAAATAATTGTGGTCGAGGAGCCTGCTATGATTGGTGGAAGATGTGTTTAAATGGCCACTTGAAAAGCTCGATTTTTTAAAAAAATTAGGTAAACTCTTCAGACGATCATCTAAATAATTGTGGTAGAGAATCCGGCAAAACTTTTCAACTAAATTATGACTTTAAGAGAGAGGCTAATGTTCAGAACTGCTCATCAACACATAAAACGTCATTTAAGTAGCTGCATATGCTTTACGGTTTACAGCTGGAACATTGAGTAATTACTGAAAAACTTAAAGTGTATAGTTCCGACAAATCCTTTTGTGAAATTAATAAATTCCCACATATTATCACACCTTCTTTACCTTTCTGTATTCTCGAGCATATTATAACGATACATACGATTTTCAGACTTTTATTTAATTTGACTTATTTCAAGTTTGTAAATATGCAATTCTGTTATCGATTTTCACTCAATTCCTTGTGTACCGGAAATTTATTATATTTTCTTTGTGTTTCTGTAAATAAACTTATGCCTCTTATAGCGATTCCAAATCCTTTCGTTACACTGTTGCATCTTATGCTTATAATTCTTCTTTGGTTTGAGATTTACTGCTCTGAGAGTTGCCTATGTCTGAAGAACCCACTTAAAAAAGTTTCTTTCGAAGGTTTTAGCGAAATACCAACTTTACAAGTTAATGTAAGGCTTAGGTCATTTTGCAAAATTATGTTATCATGCAAGAGTATTTACCTTTGTGTCGCAATATAAGATTATCGATTCCTTTCCATATATATAATGTAAATAAAAATTATATCGCACATATTTTATTGTTTCATCAACGGATAACATTTAAAAATAATTTATTACACATAATAACTAGTTCAAAGAACACTGACTGCTGTATTTGCATGCTAAAGTCATTTTCTCACATCTACCTGAATAACTACCTCATTTGACGTTATTAAGCATAAAAGTAACAATAAAAAAGCAGAATAAGTTTCGGTAATATTGAGAATGCAGAAGAAGTATGTTGAACTTTATGCTTATGGTTAACTATCTACCATTTAAACGCAACATCAATATCTTACAAAATTAAATGATATTTTGTGCAAAACATTTGCCAATAATCATTTCATGAAGAATTAATTTAAAATGGTATTTATGTTTTGTATTACTTTTTGGGCATAATTAAGTGATATTTTGTGCAAAGCAATTGCCTAGTCATCATTTCAGAATGAATTAGTTTAAAATTTAATTTACATGTCGCAAGTGCTCCAAGGTCGTTTTGACCATTTAGTAGATGTCCTACTTCTACTTTATAATGAGTTCTTGACTCATGAATTTGGCTAGATATGGGGTGGTTCTTATCCAAATGCGATTTGAGCCACCACCGTGTTTTGTATAATGTTCTTCAGGGCACTGAGTTTTTTTAGAAATAAAAACATACTTTTGCTTAGAAGTAAGTTGAAATTTCTTCATTTAAATTGTTTTCTTCTACTATATATACATAAATTATTCACCTGATAACAAAATTAAATTAAAACGTAACTTTACAAAGTATGGGGAAATTATTTATATCGATATAATCTTTAACTCAAGGAATTTGAATCGTTCTCATTTGTGAGGAAGGCAACATGGGAACTTATTTGTTTACAGACAAAATGGCTTGTGATCCATCTCTACTAATCAACACCAAAAAAGATGGCGGCTCTGCTGTTGTGGGGCGGCCATTTTTTCGTACTTGACCTAATTAAATCCACAATAGTTTTTACACGTCCAGGAGTGAGCAGTGAGGCCGATTCCTATATGTATTCCTCAATTGGAGAATTTGTTCACAAATTGTTTTCCTCAATTGGAGACAAAGCTGCTTTTTAACAAACTTAAGTCTTAAACATTCCCTCTTCTAACCCTAAACCTAAACCAATCCACAGATCTCAGATCGTGCCTTCCCGTTCTCCCGAAATCACACTTCTTTGGCGATACTTGAAGAATCGAGTTTATGCTGCAGAGGTTCGCCGCGTCGAAGAATGAGAAATTCAGTCACCACAAAAGCAGCGGGCGTGAAGAACGGTCTTGATATTCTGAGAGCAATTTCTTTCAGGCTTGAAACCACAACAACTGTGTATTCAAGAAAATTACTCACTTTAATGCAGCTGGTAGTAACAGAAAAAAGTGACAATTCGATTGGTAAGATATCCCATACTTGTTGTTCTTGAAGAGTGTTTTATAACAGCATTATTGAGGTTAATTTTCATGCCAAAATAAGAAGTTAAGGTCTTTGAGTTAACGCTATTTCGCAACGCTGATGGCGCTCATGTTCAAATGCATTAATATAAAATTCGTTTTTAATTGCTAAATAAAATTCTGTAAGTCTTTTTTCCCTATCTCTTATACTGTATTCTTTATAACAAATTTTTATCTGGTGAATAATTTATGGACAACCTGTATTTTATTATATAATTCATTATTATGGACTCTTGAAATCAATTCTTTCTCAAATTCACTACGAGGTGGCGCCACACACCCGGAATGATAATAATTTAATTAATAATCGATTAATTGATAATTAGGTTATGAAAAATATTAAAATAGTGCATTGTTAACCAGAATACACAAGTGTACAGTATTTAAACACTCTAAAACATCAGGGTGTGAATAAATTTAAATTCGATTACCAAATTATTTCAAAGATGAAGTAAATCCAGTTTGAAAACTAAACTAAACTAAACCAAATGAAAAACAGTATATAATAATAAGAAAAGTCAATTTAAATTTTAGATAGGTCTGGAGGAGATATTATGAAAAATCGTGGTAAGAAACAAACAAAATTATATAGATTTATCGATTCAGAGCATTAGAGCTCAGGAACAATTTCGTAAGCACAATAACAGCCTTTTAAGCTCTACTTAGAACAACAAAAACAACATTTTCTTTCTTGCTTCTTGTTGATGTAAGTCTTCTTTTGTATTCGAAAGGAGAATGTATATTGATTCCGGAAGAATCAATTTTTAAAAAAATCATTCCAATTCCAGGCTTGTAACCACAACACCTTTCTTTTTTATTTCATGCAGGAAAATGTACTAATTTGAATAGAAGCTCGTAGTAATGGAAAAATTTGTCAATTCATTAGGTAAGGAAATCAATACTCATTGTCTTTTAAAAGTGTTTTATAACAGCATTATTTGAGGATAAGTTTCATGTGAAAAGAAGGAGTTAATATATTTAAGTTAACATGATTTCACAACGCTTCAGAGTATTCAAAGCTATAATCGTACTGTAGACAAGAGCAATTTATTAATAAAAAGTGTGCTATGAGATTGAATTGTGGTTTTAAGACTGTGCAACTAAAAATAAATAAGTCTAAATATTAATTTATATATATGGTGTTTTATATGAGAATTTGTGGCAACGTTTCAAGACAGTGTTTCAACTTGGAAGCTTAACAGAAAACATCATATATTGAAGTGCATCGAATGACCTTTCCAGCTGAGACCATGGACAAGTGCTATAATCACCTCATCGTCTCTTGTTGACAAATCCAAATCTAAATAAAAGAAGTTAGCATAATTTGAATATTCAGTTATCTGAAATAGTTAGCATACTCGAGTATCCAGTCATAACTAACATTAAGCCTTCCATTTGAATTTGTGCCAAAGTTCGAATAGGAAGTTTAACTCGAAAAGTATAAAAATAGTAACTCACAACAATTCGCATCTAATTGTTTGTCCAGATCGAACATGTGACAAGAAGTATAACCAACTCTGCGTCTCTAAAAGAGGCAATGCTTCTCCTAAAGTAAGCAATTATGAAAACTCGAGTAACCGATTCGAGTCAATGTCAGACAACAGGCTGCGGGCCTTCCACATTTGGTTATGAATCACGGCAATGTGTTTTCAGTCAATACCATATATAAGATGTTTTCCCGACGAGTTGCAAATAAAAAGTTACGTATGCAAAAGAAGAAATCTAATACATTTGGTATCACAAATGATCCTTTCTGGATGATGAGAAAAATTGTGTTTGTTTTTGGATTGCACATTGTAAACAGCAGAAGAAGAAAAAGATCTCGAATCTCAAAAATTAGTTATATTTATCAGAAATGCATCGCACTGATGTGGACTTTGTTTATTCTTCACTCTTTATTCGTATTTATAAAATCAGACATTACTTCTGGTGAGACATTTACAGGGAAGACTTCCAGACGATTAACCGATGTCATAGCCTTTACAATATGGCTAATTCTAATGATGAAGAGAAGAGCATTAGCTAAGCTACTCGAAGCTGTTCAAAAACTGACAGTTAATTCCGTAATGTCTCCAAGCCCCACAGTTATAAATATTTGCAGCTTTGTTGTCTTATTTATACCTGTTTTGGCGACATTGAGCGTGATTCTCGAATTTGGAGAATTGGAGTGCAAAATATTTTTGAGTTATTATTCCTTGAGTACTATTACAGTATCGGAGAGTAAAAACTGCGAGGCTTTGTTCTTTTTAATGCTTTTCATCAATTATTTACTGTATACTTTGCGAAATTTTCTAGTCTTGTTTTACATGACTATTTGCTTAAGTCTGAGAAAATATTTAAGTAGTTATTTATATTTCTTATCTGAGAGATTAAAGGATGTTGATCCTAATTCTACTGATATAAACTTAAAATACCATCTGAAAATTTACGAATCCACTCTGAAAGTCTTGAAAGATTTGGAAAAGGTGCTTTCCTTCCCAATTTTTCTGATCCAGATTGGCGACTTATTTGGCATGTTTTCTGGTTTCCTTTATTTAGACTTTAACAAGAACAGATCATTTGATTCCAA
>BGPR01021851.1:0-25995 GCA_013235015.1 Araneus ventricosus
CAAAATTAATATTCCTCCGAGACATTATGTTTGAAATTTCAATTGAACTATCGGAATGTATTTATTAAATCAATCATACGCAACATTTAATTTCAATTTCATCGGGAACTACTTATTAGAAGTAAATATCAAACGGTAATGAATGAAGCATGATAATTAAATGCTGCTTCGTGACAGAAATCCACACTTTATTTAAAATCCATAATCTATCCAGTTTAATTCCGACGTAACCGATGAAATTGCAATTAATAATCTTGTCCTAATCCAGCTGAAAGCATTTGATATTAATTCGCAGTCACTTAACTGAGACGCGTGAACGCTCATTTTAGCATGCGCGCTTCCTTGTCAAAACTGCTGCAGTACCTTCGAATAATCATATTTTACTGGATAATCTCTCTTGATGATTTTCACCTGAGTTGTAACGATTTGGAAATCTCCTTCCTACTTTCTGATTAATTGAGCTAAGGAATAAGATTTAATGCAGGATCATGAGAGAACAGATGAATATTTAATAAATTAACTGTGAACTCATCGATTTTGTATTAAGAATTTGAATACTTTTCAGAAAATGACGCAGAATTTGAAGATAACTTTTACTCCCTCATGCCTACAAACACCTGATTATTTTAAGATAAATTAGAATGAATTGTTTCGAAATTCATTTTGGAGTTTATGTGCCTTAAATTGATGAAGAGTTTGACCTATTAAAGTTGGCTCATGATTTAAATATATGATTACCACTTGCAGAAGTTTGAACTTTACAGGCAAATTTGACATTTTTAGAATGTGGAAATTACGAAGTAATTTTTGAATAAACGAAACGGATAATGAAATCGTAACTGAATTAAAAATTCAAGAAAATACTAGACATTATAACTATCCCATTCAAATGATGCCCAAAACTAAAAAAATCCTTGTTTATGATTGCAGATCAAGCTGCGACTTCATGAAAAATGAAAAACATATTGGTCAATTATTTCAAAAAATTAAATCCAAATTAATTTCTTAAATAAAATTTTAATATTTTTAGAAATTCCTATACAACTTTATAAATTAAGAATTTTCTGCATTTTAAGTATCTAACACATTGCTTAGAATTTATTAATTTCTCTAATTTATACATTTCAAATAAATCTATAAAAAAATATTTTAAATAGTAACAGTTAAATTTATTGACGAAAAACACATATTTCCACAGATACAAAATTACTTATTCGTGTCGGGTTTATTTTAGTTAAGCAATCTTTCACTAAATTGCAATGTGTATATTTCATAATATTGGTAAAAGAGATGAAATCGTACATTTTAAAATATAAATAAGTTAATATATTTTTGAAATATTACAAATCTGAAAATCATAACTAGAAGTATTCTTCAATAATCATTATTTCTATTTTTTAGTTAACTGGGATTTACTGTACATCATTACACTACAAACTTGGCTTCTTTTAGAACTTTGTAAAACACAAAAAGTGAAAAATTGATAATTTCCATTCATAATATTGTTAAGCTTACCTATAATATGAAGTAACTAATACTCCTTTATAATTTGCTTAATATTTTCACCGCAATGCTACAAAGAATGAAATATTCATACAGAAGGGTTAAATAATAATTCAAAATGATAATAAGTTTGAATCCACATTGCACTCTCGATAGTCTGTAGCTTCTAAAATGGGATGAAGTACATGCATGTGTACAGTGTTATCTCGATGATCAAAGCATAACTATGACAGAAAATGAGGTTTTAACATACATACTTAATATCATTACGATCATCACCAACGTTGATGCATAAAACCATTTCTGGATTACTTTCTACTAAAAAGTTTGCATATTTTCCTGTAGTTCTGAAACCTCAGAATAATCTTTTAGATATATTGAGGAAAAAAATAACAAGTTGGAATTTTACCCTTGGTGGGAAAATTCTCATTGCTGAGAATATTTCTACTTCAGTTCCTTGCATCCGCTGTTAAATTGCCATATGCAATATCCGTACTCATATATATATATATATATATATATATATATACATAAGCCAGTTTTTTAAATTTCATTTACGAAGACATTGCAGGGAACAGGATTTCCGAACAGCCAAAAATATTTGCAAATTTGTATAGCTTTCGCTTAGATATTGCCATCATTTGTATTTTTAAATAGTAATTCCTTACTTCAAAATTGAAAAAAAAACATTAGTTCTCATAACAAAATAAAAATCCAATATATTTTAATATAATAGCTACTTGAATATATAGTTGATAGGCAAAAATAGAAAATGATAGACACTTCTGTTTCAGCTTAATATCTTTGAAATGTATTAAAAATGCTACAAAGAATGATAAAGTCATTTTAAATAATTGCTGTAAAACATTTTTTAATCTACCGTTATATGGTGAAATCTTACATATATTTGAAATTAAATTTTAGAAATAACGCAATAGCTTTCAAAAACGAAATATTTTAAATTTGCTTCAGACGTAGCACAATTCTGTATAAGTAATTATGTGAGAATATGTATTTTTCGTCTATCTTGTAGAGTTACAATTATTATTAACTAGAATTCTTTTTATTTTAATTTCCCTGAGTATCTCCTCAGACAAAATAAATATGAAGTTTCTTTTTATATAAAATTTTATTCACCTGAATAAATATGATAAAGAAGCGAATCCAGATTTTCGAAGACAGAGTAAATGTTAGAGTTTTGTAAAATTATTTACAACCTTCTTTCTTTTAAAATAGCTGAATGTGGAAGGATATGGGCTAAATTTTGCAAAGAAATTTTGAATAGCTGAAATTTAATTTAAGTGAAGATTCATGAATGAAAAAGCAATGCAATATTTAAATTATGAAATTGAAAATTTTGTAATGACATACGTACAAATCTTTTTTAAAACCTTTTATTCAATATAAATATTTAATATTTGATCTGTTTTCCAAGAAGTTTAATCTGTTCACACTTTTGTGTAAAGCGTATTTGATTGCTCTCAGACCTCAATTTTATGAATATCACAGAAGAAAGTTGTTGCAGTGTTTTTAAAGTTTCGATATTTTATATGCTGATTCAATACAAATAAAAATAGTTGCTGTATATGTTTTGCCATTAAAAAATAGTATGTACATTCAACTCTAAAATTAGATTGGCGTTTCTCATTGGACTCTTCCCTCGTGAGTGTAAAAGTTTTCAATAAAATGTTTGTTTAGCAGTCCAAAAATTTGAATTTTAATACGAAAGCTGAATTCGAATCATTCACAACTTTGATATATGACTTGAAATATACTGATAAGAATTATAATAATTTGAAATAGAATAAGTCTGCTTTCATTGCGTGCGATAAAATATATTTTATAATAAACATAATATCCTGAACGGATTTTATTTAAAGAATCAGTGCAAAATTTATTGCACTGCTGGAAGAAATCAAAGCTTCAAGTTAACCCTCCGTCGACAGGCACAAAGCTTGGATGTTTTCGTTCTCCTCTCCACTTCCATGAAGGTAAATTATGTTTCTTTGATTTACCTGATGTTTAGATGATTGTGATTTACTTGATGTTTAGAGTCCCCCTTGGCTCCACAGGCACAAATATCGGATGTTTTCGTTCTCCCCTCCACTTCCATGAAGGGTAGAAGTATGTCTTTTTCTTTACCTGACGTTTGATGATTGTGATTTACCTTATGTTTAGAGTTCCCCTTTTTAATGGACTTCTCCTCTACGCTGTGTGTAGATATTGCTACAGTGATTTCAGAGGCCCATTGCGCCCGAATTCATCAAAAATATTACTGCTCGCGATATCCGATTTTTTTTATCACGGATATCTATTGCACTCATTTCATAGCTGTATCATGTAAAATGTATTTTAGTAAAAATCAGCCACCAGAATTTTTTCCGGTCAAAGGAAAGAAACAATACCCATCATGTTTTGCTTCAAAGATGGGTCACTTTGTTGTTCTACGTACCGAAAGTGAAGAAGTACATTTTTTCTATTGTCTTCGCTTTTTAATGACAAAACCATTGGTCCTGAAACTATATAGCAAAATAAATCAGATATAGCCACTTGCTGCAGTATCAACAAGGGTGGAGCTTATACTGCAGACAAAATCATTACTCAGAGAGGTAAGGCTAACATGGATTTAGCCCTGTCATGCCTATTGGCGTACCAGGAAGGTTGAATGGCAGTCGATGTAACAGCTCGAGTACCGATGACGGAGTGTTAGTAGCCATTACTAGCCACAACCCGGCTCCTTCCGAAAGAGGTATATACTACCTCTGGAGGGAGGTAACTCGACCCACATCGGGAATCCTTAGAGAGGTAGCCGAAGCATGAATCGCTGGAAAGTGGCCATGTTTTACACAATATTGAAAATGAATTGCATCAATTATAATGAGATTTTCCTCAGCAATTAACAGGAACCATTGCAAAGAAAGAGGTAGGCCAAAAAGGGTTTATGCCAGTTGTCATCCACACCAGCATCCAAATGCTCTTGTTTTCGTCCGATTGTAGATGAATGTACCCCAAAAGATGAATTTCGATATTTTTTATTTCCTTTTAAACATCTTCACGATTGTCAGTGATTAATTTTAGCATAATAAAACAAAAAATGATGGGTATTAATAACGTTAATTACGAGACTTTTTTACCTGTATCTGTCAGGTGCATTGCGAACGAACTCGCTGCTGCGACTATATTGCCTGACGAAAGGTTAACAAAGTGATAATACTGATTTATATATCAAATTGCATAACAGAAAAGAATAACATTATTTTGAAACACATTTGCTAGGAAAAAACATCATCTTTGCTCAATATTGTAGTTAACCGTTAATTGTAATTATTTCAAAACTTAAAAATGTCCTGCAAAATTTCACTGAAAACAAATTATACAAAGAAACCTGCTAAGCATGCAAAAATATATGAATGAAAATTTCTTTTTTAACAAAAGAAGGAAATATTGGATTAAGTATGTAGATAAACGAAAACAATTAAACTTATTAGAGCATTTAAAATTATAGAAGCAAATTGCATTTTAAAATATTGGAAGTCGCGTGCTTAAAAACTTGTAAATTTAGAGTAAAATTGTGCAGTAAAGGAATTGATATCTTTTTGAATTTTTAATATAATTTATTTAAAAATATTGCAAAAATTACTTTCTCACGAGAATATTTCTTATAGTTACGACCAAAACTACATAAATGTGCTAAATCCTTGATTAATTAATATGTAATTGAATTTAAAACTTAACCTGGTGTTACATATTAGCATCTATAGGTGCCAGTACGATCATGTTAAACACAAATAGGAACAAACAAATACGCATATTATTTAACATTATTAAAGAAATTTGTATAGTGAATCGCACACTTAAAAAAAATTAATGACTTTTACAGCTAATATAATAGTTTTTTCTTCTATAACTGAACTTGAAATTTCGTAAAATATTACAAGTGACCGAATCACTGGTGACAAATGTAAGGCTTGTTTCTACGTTACTAATATCTGTTGAAAGGCTATCACGAAATTAAACGACATCATATTTAGAGATTCATTACACAGAATATCGATGAACAAATTTCTAAAAATATGAAACAAACTTCTCTAAAATTTGTCAATTACTTTGAATATTATATCATTTAGGACCACTTAAATGACTGAAATGGTATGCCTCATAGCTTTCATCTTATTGTCAATTTGATCTGTAGCTGAATTTCGAGGGTGCATATGATCCGTTTTTGCGTGCAAAATTATTACAATTTTTCACAACATTATTCCTTCGATTAATTCCATCACGCCATTTTTCTAAAAAAAGAATGACTTTCATTATAATTTGTACCATATTTCTGTATCATTGCAAATATTAGTTACATTTCGGCCATTTTAAATAATTGCGTGTGTCCTAAATTATAATATCCGACTGGAAATATCTTAAAAGCCTATGTAGTCTGTAAGATTGACACTGAACCCTTTAACAACGAAACGGCTTTCCTCGATGTTAATTGGGAATCATATAACTATCTGAAGCTCATTATAAGGTTAATTAATTCAATTTAATACATCAGAGAACACAGCTTTCACGGAGACAATCATTAATATATTGATGTCATCGATTTGTTTACAATTTCGTTAACTTAAAAAACCATGCTATCACTCACACTGAACAAGGTAAAAATTGTTTATATGATAGTATATAAAAGCAAAAATGTAGAATACTATTAAAAAATTCGCTCGCACTATTAAGCGGAGTTGCGAAAATATTAATAATTTTTAACTGAACGGCTAAAGTAGTGAAGGAACAATCACCGGCTTTGGAAGCCAATGTTATCTAATTACTTACTAGGAACCAAATGTTGGTTACTAAAATTATCAACAATTTTTGTCAAGCAACACTACTGGACTGATTCCACCACTATGTTAGGTTGGATTCAGCGTAAAGAACTTTGGTCAGTTTTTGTAAATAACAGAGTTCAAGAGATTAGAAAACTGACTGATCTAACCTTGTGGAAGCATCTTCCAGGAACACAAAATCCTGCTGACTTACCTTCAAGAGGGTGTGTTGCTCACAAAAGTTCATGTAGTAGATACTGGGAGGGACCCAAATGGCTTCTACAAACTCAGGAAAACTGGCCATTTACCAAACATGTTTTTGATGAACAATCTGTTTCAAGACAACAATTTTTCAAGGTTCAAATTACTGTAGGTTCTAGAAGTAAAAAAATAGATACCACATTCATTTATACGGTCTTCCAGACAGTTCCCATCAATTATATTTCTTCCGTGGTGTTAATGATCGACATGTTTGGTACAATACCTATATTTCATTCTGATAATACCAAACACGTAGCAGAAATTCCTTGCCAAAACACTGTAGCTACTATTTTCTTTTGCTGTGTGGTGTTTTCAGCATGCATGCCTAAGTATTTTAAATGCATATCATTGTAACACGATTATAATACTTCTATCAGAATTTTTAAATAAGTAGTGCAGTTACATTTGAACTGTAAATCGCCAGAACACACATTTAAAAAATTTAAATGTTTCTTATATGTTATTGTCTGTGTCTTCTTGAATACTACTTTATGTCTTGACAACCTTTATTCTCTAAACCTTGTTCTTTACTTTTAAATTCTAAAAAGGAAATAAGAAAGCCCTGAAATTCAAAGGGAATAAATCAAGGACAATTCTATTTGCTTTTTAAAAATGTTTCATATTTTTAAAGGTGTTAAGTACATAAAGAATTTTAAACGCTTCATTATAGAAATATAGGATAACTTGTAAAACTTGTAATCACATGAAAATTAAGTGTAAATCTGTTATCATTTAAATACGTTTTTTGCAATTAATATAAAAAGACGAACATAGGAAACGGATTTTTATGATTATACGTTAATATTTTTTTCAAATTGTGTACCCATTTTTATACGCTCTTCTTTTTCGAAGATTTATTAGTGATTTTATAAAAATGTTGTTTTCCAATCTGATGTTTTCAATTTCTGTTGAAAAGCAAAATAAGAAAGAGTCACTTATTATTTCAAAATATGCTTTCGTGTTCTCCGTGAATACGTTCCGATGTACTTACTATACATGCTTACATTGATAATAAAAAAGAAGCGACATATTTCATTACTTAAAGTACAAGTGTTTACATGCCTATTTTGCATCCTTACCTTTCCAAGATAATTATCTTAAGAGCTCTGAAAAGAGTTGCCTAAAAAGACTATTTTTCAAAGCTATTCAGACACTGTAAATATATTCTGACATATGCCATTAATTCTACATTAAAATGAAGGAATGGCGAAACGAAAGCTGCATAAGAGTTCCCAAAGTAAATAACGCATCCATGCACATTACGTGGTTTCCCCATCTGTTTTCATAACTCTATATGACTAAAGTTCACTTTTCCTGCCGAATAAATATCATTTGGTAGAAAAGTGCTTTTAGAGTAAAATGTCTTCCCAGGCTTCTGCTGTGTTATATGAGCTCCACTGGTGTGTGCAATTACTCCCCAGTGCGCAGTATAAACGCAGGCCCGGGGCACTTCAGGAAGATGTACGTCTTGAATATGTATTCAGGAACTGCAATATCGTTCTTTTGAATATGCTCTGATGCAATTTACGTACTGATGGGGTTTTTATGCAATTCCAAGAGGATATTATTTTTAAATGAAATATAGCACTATGTTTTAAATTGCTCAAGTTCATCTCAGCAAGGCAAATACCAGCTTATCATTGAGATTTGTCAACTGATATCTGAAAAGAAAATGTCGCAGATTTTATGTAGGGTACGAATCCATTATTTCTGTAGTTAAAATAGAGACTATTCCCTTCATTTCTTGAATTTAATGTTTATGCATACATGCTGAATCCGTGTTTAAAAAAATATAGCTATTTTGAGATGGATCTCGTAAACCTAAACTTTGGTCAAATGAAGAAAATGACACTTGGCATAACCATCTGCAAGCGTCTAGGACAGACTGTTTGTCCCTTAATGACATTTGAACCTAAATGTCATATTTAACTTACAGTAGGGTCACATAAACGATGTATCTTTGGCGCAATCGGGTTTGGAAGCTGGAGTCATCTGGTTCCGAATTCGAAACCTTAACAAAAGGCAACAGCGTCCCAGAAATCTCGAGATGAAGTATAGAAAAATCTAAATGTAATGATATCTTCTCTTTCTTAACTTTCCATGCAGTTTATCTTCTGTAAAGTTAACATTCATAGTATTTTCCAAATATTTAATAAATTCCCCGATTTGCGTTCCAATTAAAATTTTACTACTGATAAGTTTTATTATGAACTGAAATTCTGATAATTCAAACTCACTTCTGCTCCAGAAAAAACATTGAACGAATTTTAGAGAAAAGAATATTTTCCGCATTTGTTTTATTACAAAAAAATTTGCATAATATTTCTTTCATATCGTTACATTAATGTCCAGGTTTCAATCCAAATGAAATTTAATTTGGTTTGCACCATTTTATTTTGAATCTTTGACATATATCAAGGGCAATCCGGTATTAGCTATTATGTCTTCTAAGCATATTGCATTAGTTGGTTCAGAGACCTTTTAATCATAAATCTGGAAACAGTTAATACGTTTTACAGCATATTCTACTGGAACACATAACTGTAAATTATGTAATTTTCTATCAATATCAGACGAGTATATATATATATATATATATATATATATATATATATATATATGTAGAGTTATTTTCTCGTCATAAATCGTTAATACAAGCATTAACGTAATATGTATAAGTAAAGGATTATTCATATATAAAGCCTGTGCAACGTAGTTAGCAGCACTCCTGATTGGAAACTATATTAAAATTATTAATGCGATTTTCTACGCCTTATAGTAATTATGACTGTCAGCATTTCAATTTCCGCTAAAACAGCTCCGAAAATAAATGCGGGTGTAATTTCCTATAACCACAAGATAAAAAGTCTCCAAGATCATAAATATTGACTAATGAGATAATTAAGATAATTAGCCACAATTTATGTGTGGTCATGATTTTACGCCTAGACTTCCATAACTCACGTATTCGTTTATAAAAAGGCAAAACTACCACATTCTTTAATAAATTAACGAAGCTTCAAAGTACACAGCAGCTACCAGAATGCAGCTTTTGTGATTGTTTCTTACGAATGCCAGACATTTATCACCTCGGTTAGTTGAGAAAAAACAAAAATTATATTTCGTTAAAGTAAGCTCAAAAGTGCTGTAAATCGAAACCGAGATAAGAGGGTGCCTTTTAAATCCATGTCAGGCAAGCCACACCGTTCTCATAAAGATTTAAGGTAAACGCCTTGAGCCCTTAAGACGTGAAAGATCACGCACATAATTTTCCCTTCCATGGTGTCAATCCCTGAATCAATAAATGCCCCCAGCATAAGACGGACATAAATTTTGGAGAACTATAGACCAGTTTTGCCACCAAGACTCTTAAGTAATCTCCTATGAAAAGGATTTGGCAGTGATAAATTTTTGCGAAGCATGTTATACAAGGCAATAAAAAACTTACAGCAGTAGCATAAAATAAACAAGATCACCTGCAAGTTGGATCAAGAGATTAAAGTGTTTGAACAAGCTGTTCAAACTGATAGAAATTTCAGACGAGACAGTATGGAATTCTTCGCAGAGGGATAAAAAAAATATCTCTCGGGATACAAAAATATCAGATTACTTGCGTTGTAAAGAGAAGAGCAATGATGCATTCAGGCTAAAGATTTCAGGAGAAATGTCTGATAAAACTACCAAACGACTTATTATATTATTTAAATATTTAAGCTTTTATAATAGCATTTCCTTAGTGAAACTAAGCTCATAGCAACGATTATGCCATGAAAGAAATTTCTTCAAAACTCTTTTCAATAGTTTTATAAATCAGTTAAAAGATATGCAATTTTTCCAAATATTTTTATAAAAGTATTTAACTAAACAAATTTGTAATTATAGCTAATCGATTTTTTTATGGTTTGGAGAAAATTGTCGAAGACGCTAGAGGTAGAAGCCTAAATAAGTGATTGAAAAATTCATGAACTTATGTAAAACGCATTTTTCTGCCAAAATTTCAAAAATGAAAAATATTCACTTAAAATATACGGAATCATACAACATTATTTGCATAAATTTCACTTCCACTTTATAAACAGCATAAGAAAATATAAATTGTAATCCTTCCTAACTAGTAATTAATTAAGAAAACAAAAATTTTTACTCATCAAAAACATCAAACGAAACTCTCGTTTCTGATGAATCCAATTCATCATTTTTAATTAGAGGAAAATTTTAAATTTGAAAAAATCAAAATACAATTTTATGATTGAATTAATAATTAGACAGAAAATGCTTAAGCTAGAAGTTTTTCTATAAATGACACACTTTAGTTATTTCTTTAACATGCCGCATCGAGTAATTCTTCCTAATTTCTTAAACACCAAGCAACATGCCACAAATTCAAAAATCTCAGTGTTTTGTGATAGAAAATTCCCCGTTATTTCGTACGACTCGCTGAGTTATCCTGCTGAAATTATTCGTAGAAAAAGTTTAAAAAATCACTAAAATTTCTCTTTAGAATAAAAAAATTGTTTCAAACATTGAGCTTTTTGGAAAAGCTCAAAACTATAGAGGTTTATTTAGTGAAACAACTCGGTTCGTGTCACCAATGATTCAAAGTTTATCAGCCGACATGACATGGAAAATTTTTTTTAAATCAAACTAAAGTTTGTCTTTGATTACAGGATGTTTAAATATTTAAGCAAAGGGCAATTTTGTGTTGGGTCAGGAGGGGAATGGGAGCAAGTAGTAATTGGGAACGGTGACTACAGAGCGCACTGGTGAGGCCCTGGCGAACTCAGAAGCATGTGCTTTGGTTAAGACACTCTAGAGGAGGAAGAAAAACACTTTCCTAGTTTACAATGTTATATAGTAACATTTGTTGCCTTTAATTACAACCATGTTATAAGAGAAAAATCAAAATTTCTTAAGTTTCATTTTTCGTTCTATACGCCGATTATATGCAAGCTGAGTAGCTAATTTATATATTTCTTATATCTGCAGGATATAACGAGTACGAGGAAGCTTCAATTCTCGTTTTTGGATTTCATTTGAGAAACAGGTTAGTGTTTTTAATTAATTACCCCTGAAAATTTTTAATGCGGAGTAATTGGAAACATTCTTCTAATGTAACAAAGGCATATATTTTTTTTTACCTATTTCGAATAATTTATTATTTGATAGACGCAATTTTAAATCTAGGAACGGGATTTCTTTCTGTCTCGTTAGTAAAATGCACTGTTTTATGTCAAATTAACAGCTGACATTTTGAAACAATTTACTATTTGATCTATATACATATTACTTTTTACATATGAAAGCTATTTGTTAATAATGATATGAAGTCTTTTGACTTGAAGTATGAAAGAAAACAAGAAACTGCAGAGGAGAAAGTAAAAAACGTGAAACTGATTGAGGAATCTGATAATGAGGATTTTGCTCTTTTAAACAAAAAAATGGAGGCCGCGAACATAGAGGAATTAATTTATTTGGAATCACCCATGGTTAATTCTTCAACAAACATGTTTGCGTTGATCGATAACGTTGGAGGGGCCAGATTAAAGGCACATTATTCATACGTCTGCGGGTTTCAAGAAGTTGAGGGTGATGAATATGATATGATATGTTTGAGGACCACCAATTTGACTGAATCAAAATTTGTTTCGGTGGTGAATGGCCAGATTGCCATTTCCAAGATTCATTTAATAGAGTTAGTTGGTTTCCAAGTTATGTAAATGCCAAAGAAGAATTAGTAGAATAGTGAATAGAACGTTCGATTTCAAGTGGAAAATCAGCTTTCTACTAACAAATTGTATTATTTGTTTCTACTAATTTTTATGTGTGATTTTAAGTCCTATCCATTTCCTTCTAGTGTGTTATAATATTCAATTTCAGTTTCTGTAAAGATTCATTTTCCAACTTTTTCAGATAACATTTGAGTTAGAATGATTATGAATTACACCGAATTGAAGTTAGTAAATAGTTATAATAGTTTATATGCGATATTGTATGAAATAGAAAATATTTTTCCTTAAAATCATTTAAAAAAACAGTATTTTATGAGAACTGGGAAAAGGTAGTTAAATGCATTTTTAGGTAATATACATAAGTTTCTAATCATTTAAAATATATTCTCTTCAAATCAATTCTTTACTGTGACCAGAAGCCGAAATACATGTTTCTAATTACCCCTTAGTCTGTAGAGTAATTGGGAACATTTGTGAGTAAAATAAGATCGTTCCTAAAAGTGGGGTTGATTAATTAATAAATTAATTTTGAAAGGAGGCATTGCTTAATGAACCCCTTTGAATATGTTTATGCATTCACAAAAAATAGACCTCTTCTCCAACGCATACCATCCATGTAAAGAGAAAAAAAAATGACCTAGTCCGCAAAATTTGTCCCCAATCACCCCAATTGACCCTAACTCTCAAAACAGTGACACGTAGAATTTTCTTCTTCGTATCGATTTATGTCTTTGCAATGAAATTTTGATGGCGTTTTCATAGTTTTGAAATATTTTTCTTAGAATATTCACTTTCCAGTCGGATAATTGTGTTTATGTATAACGTAATTGTATGACTGAAATTTTATACATTGTGACAATGTTTTCGTGTTCATTTCTTCCTTTTATTTTTCCATTCTTTTTAAATGGTAGTTTGGAATTTTCAAAAGGAGATATACAAATTTACAATTAATTTGAACGAAACATCTTTCAAAAGCTTCTAAATATAATACATATATGCTATAGAAAAAGCACACAGCTAAAGACAATACATGTCTGCTGACAAAACATAACTATCATTTCTGAAAACTACAACCTCTAAATTAGTTTGTCTTTGCAAGTGTGGTAACATGTGGTCATCTGGATTTCGACTTGTCTTTGTAACTATAAAAACAGGCGATAATTTTGAAAGTGAGTACCACTGTAGGATACCAAATCAAATGCCATTTAAACAAAATATATGTCCTAAATTAAATTTCTTCAACTATTTCGTTACTTTCTCACATTGCGTTGACACACAATGAGCGTTTTTAAGTTTTAACTGCAAACAAGTTTCAGTTTACTAGAAAATCGATACCAAAACTAAAATGAAGATTGATAGAAAACTAAACAGGAAACTTTCATAAACATTCTTTCATGAGCAGGAAATTTTTTAAATTTTTCAAAATTGTGTAATAGTATTTTCCTGGTTAAGATCATTAGCATCTAACGTGTTTGCGAGTCCCGTCTGCAATAAACCGTTAGAAGATTATGTGTTTTGAAGCATTAGGTGCCAGTAGTGTACTTTCCTATCAGAAATAATGCATTTGGTATGTATCAAAACATTATGTAAATAAACTTACGTGTTAAGTTTCGGTAAATACTTTATACAAAAATCGTTTGCGCCTAAAACTACCAGCTATATTTTCCCTCTCTCTAATGGCCTAAATATGTTGATTTCAGTAAATAAAATTCATTGATAATCCCATTTCATAAGGAATAAGAAGATATTTTTGCGTTAGACCCTCGTATTTCTCCTTAGAATATGTGTTGCTTCAGAAGAATTTGGACATTTTTATATGAATATTATTGATGCTTATGAATATGGTGTAACTACAAATGTTCTGCGATATTTTGATGGAATTTTTGCAGATTTCCAAGGAAAAGTAATTCTTTTTTTTCCTCTCATAATATTATCTTTCTTTTATTTACAGGAAAAGAAATATGCAGAGAGTTAATGATAAAATAAAAAATCTTGCAACTGCTTTTTTTAATTCGTAATTTCTTTTTAATTTCCAAGGTAATGACAAGTATCAATATTCAGTGATGAATACCACATCATATGTTTTATAGCAGAGCATAAAAATGTCCGCAGACTTATGCCTGCCTGTGTAAAAAAGAGTTATGCCTGCGTGTGTGAAAAAGAGTTATGCCTGCCTGTGTAAAAAAGAGTTAAGCCTTTGAATGTCTTAAATAACAAGAACCCGGATTGATAAAGCTATAATTTTTAATACAAATGAAAATGAATCGCTAATGTGCTTTAAAGCAAGCTTTAACGCATGTGAAATAAAAAAAAAGGTCAACTAACTGAATGATTTCAGTTGAAATTTTTTGTTTTAATCATATAATTAGAATCCTTGTGGGTATGTTTTTACTGACCCTATAAACTACGCTTTAAAGACATTTCAGTAGATACACTGTTTTTGATAATGTTGAATAAAAATAACAATTTGAAAAAGAACTATTTTAAATAAGATATTGAATTTGTGTTCCAGTTTTTACCAGGATGTGGAACGGGGCTGTCGAATTACACGCTTTTGAAATAATTGTACTGAAAATCTAAGGAAAGGATAAATTTATGGGATTCTATTAATTTGTGTGTTTTTCTAAAAGTGCCATGTAAAAATGAGAATTTAAAACTAATTAAAACAAAATCATAATTGCTTTGTATTTGGAGTCATTCATATCTATATATGCAATATAATGAATATATACGTTTATCTATAAAATATAAACAAAGTCTCGATTGCATAATCAGCTTAAAACAACTATTTTTAATTGAAAATAAAATTGGAAAAGTTAAATTAATTACAAGTAATGAATTCAAGCTACAATATGGCAAAAACAAATTATAAAAATCATAATACTTTCAGACAGAATCAATCGTTTCCTCAAGAGCAAGTAGTTTGCTTCTTACCTATGATTAATTTTTAATAAATATATTCGTTTTAATGGTTCAGAAACCAATTTCATTTTATAAAGTAAATTACTTCAATTTATTATGTGAGAGAAATATTAAGCTATATCTTTTTAATTTGAAGACGCGAACACTTTTTAATAAATTCCTTTTTTTCAAATAATTTTCAGTTCAGTAATGTATTATTTCATCAAATTGAAACGCTGCAGATATTAATTAAAAGTGAAACCAACGTTGCAATTTGCTCTATAATAAGATCTTTTTTTTATTAGTAGCATTTATCTATAAAAATTATTTCCTCATTCCATGAATTGGAATTAAATATCACATAAAAAATTCGTAACCAAGACATCTTTCATAAAAAAATAATTCTTCCATTTTTTTGGCCTAATTTTTTTATTTGAATGCAGTAGGCTGACTTCTTTGCGTAAAGAATATTTTTTATAAAAATAATCTATTTTTTTAATGCATATTGCATCTATGAGTTTATTTCTTAATAATTTACGGTCAGTAAACATGAATCGCTTAGCAATTGAAGCTGTGACTTCATAAAAATATCTTTGTTACCAGCAGATTAATTAAACAGGAATTCTTCCATCCAAATTAATTTTATTTCATAAGGTGTTTTGCATATTTTGTATAGAAATAAGAGGATAAAATATTATTTTCGCATTTTAGAATAATTTATTTATTTATTTATTTTATAAATTGATTTCTGATTGTTCTGCATAGTGACTCTATTAAGGATTCTGTCAGCATTATTTTATACATGAAACAGTGTTTAAATTATTATTTTTTTTAAATTGTGAGTGAGTTGTGATTTACATCAAAGGCACGCTTTAAAGAAGAAACCTTTGAAATGTAAAATGCGAATGGGTATTTCGAAAATATTTTAATCTCTTATTCTTATATCCCTTAAGGCAGATGCATATGACGAACATAGATTTTAATAACGTTTGTGGACTTATAAATAGTTCTGGTGAAGTTTAAAAATTAAATATTAGAATTTACATTGTATTATTATATTTCTTCATGGTCAAAACAGACTTTATAAAAATGGAAATGCCATTTTCATAGCGACCTTTCGAATGGAAAGAGGAATCAAGACAGCAGAAAAAGTTGCCTACTTAGAGCTTTATTTGACAATTATATGCAACAAAAGTGAATCACCCGTTGATACGAGAAAAAAATATTAACAGTACTATTCAAAACTGGAGCATTTATGATGAGAGGATTTCTATCCCACCACAAAACGATTGTTTGGGTGGAATGGATTTTATATTGAAATATGGTTATTGATTAGGTAGTTAATGAATGCAGGATAAAGCTTTGTTATTAATACTTTTATTCTAACTGCTTTTGTAACTTTTTTAATAATAAAATTTTACTACACTAAATACTAATAGTTTAAATTGTATAACTGAATGTATTTTTGATAACGAATAAATTAATGGTTTAACGTATTCGCAAATACTTACTGATAACTATTTATTATCAATTTAATGATTAGGCAATCCAAGGCGCTCTTTGTCTCAAAGTAACTGAAATTAGTTTGTTCTGTTGGAGAATATATAATTCCATTTCTACGGTTTTGAGTGTCACTCCGGATATGAGATATGTATATTCAAATATATTTTCCCGTAGTGTATTGTAAGGTTTCCTTCCCGCGAGCTTAATTCCCATGAGAAAAAAGGGTGCCGGCCCTTTTGATATTGGCGGTAAACAGCAGGAGAGTTGCACCTGGACATTGCTAACGAGACGGGCGCAAGGAGAAGGACTTCACACAGAGGGCCGCCACAATGTCGAGGAATAAATCACTGTCAGCGCGGACATTAGCGGTACCTTTTGGTGATTCCTGAATAGGCCGGTGCTGACGAAACTCAAGCACCTTCCCAGAATAAGAGGTGGACCACTCGGAAGGTGAGTTGTTGGTCAACCAGAGTACGATTATCCAGTGAAGGGAAAGATAGGTGGGGCTTCACCACTTCATCCACCCCCTGAAGGAGTGAATTAAAACTGATGAACGGAGAGAAAAAGGGGATTAGGACTCTCGAAGGAGTTTGAGGCTCCGGAGGACCGAAGAAAGCTGTGTGATCAGCGAATTGAAAGTCCCGACTGAAGTCGGACTTTGATAGACAACCCCGAGGAATCGGCATCCCCGAACTCTCGGCTCTTGAACTTGCGGGCACTCTTGGTAGTCTCGTAGTTTGGTATCACGTGGATAGGTGGAAGTTATCCATCCGATAATTACTAGTCTTCCTGGACTAATTTCTCATGGAACTTTGACGTTTTAGAACTATGATTTGTTTGTTCCTTTCTAAATAGTCATATTTAATCAAGACTTCTCTGCGAGAAGTGTCTCTTAATTATTGCTGTATGAAATAAAAGTACTTAGGCCAACCTAAGCTTGAATTATTTGGTCACACTTAGGCCAAGACATTACAGTATGGATCACTCAAAGATGCTAGAATGTTTGCAAGCTGCTTGAGAAATAATAGCATGAAAAGCAAAATGCTTTAATGTCTCCAACCAAAGAGATTATAATTCCAAAAAATTTCTTCATAAACACTATGCAATTTCTAGGAAAAAAATATTTTATATCTCTTATATGAAAGGGAAATCTTAATGTTTTGTTGTCATTTCCATATTAAACAACATTCATATATTTTTAAAAAATACTTCAATAAAAGCGTGCTCCATTTAGTCGAAATTTTATCAAATAAATCAAAATCTGAAATCAAATTGCCTAACTTTGTAATATGTAAACCAGTATTTTAAAACTGTTCTAGAACATATTCACAAATATAAACGTTAGATTTATGTTAATATTAGGATAATGAATCACTGTAATGGAATTAAATCAAATAACGAAGGTCAAAATCTTCTACCGCCGCAGGCATTTATGACGGCGGTTGCATAATTTGAATTTCGGTAGAATGTATCGGTGTAGAGGTTATTTCTTAACACAAACATAGGGGATATTAATATTTAATTACATAAATAGCGAAAACCCTAATAATTCCTTAAATCCTAAAGTAGTTATGTGATTAATTAGAGGTCTACATTCTTAAAATATTACTCACCTCTGCATGGGTTTTAATTTGATAATTATTCCACGAGATATTGTAATAAAGACGAGTTTGCTGAAACTAACCGTGGTTTGCATATCGTCAATTTCGTAATGGAAATGGATTTCATTTATGCAACGAACACAGGAACGGGAGAAATTATGTACATAGTGTGGCCAGAATGGTCGTTTTCAAATTTTAAGGGTAGGTTAAGTATGGGCGAACAAATATATTTGTATCAGAATATTGTTACAAATATGGAAAGTCGCCTCTCAGCAATGTGAGTCTTAAGGTTGGTAAGAGAGTTTTACAGGGGTAAGTATGAGATGACCGAGAACAGCCACGTCTGGACCCCTGACATTGGCGCAAACTTGGCGACAAATTTTGCGACTTTGGCGACGAAGTATGGGATCTCAAAGGTGCTGGAATCTTCTCGATTACTCTATTAGCAGAGGAGATACGCTTGAATGTACTAGAATATTCCATGTGACGTCATGGCCTGCCGCGGGAGACTATATAAGGAGAGCGCTTGGATGACGGAGGGTGTGTTGATCGACTGGGATCGCCTTGGAGCTCGAACGTCTTTGGAGTTCTATCCACTGTGCGAGCTAGTAAGCTGTTAAACGCCGAGCGGTAGTAGTGTTGATTCATTGGGAACGATTTTAGAGTTTCTTCTGCAGTGCGAGCTAGGAAGCTGGTGAGCTGAGCGCTATTTAAAGTGCTGTTATTGTCGTTATTAGTTATTTGCTGACTGTTTTTGTTTCTAATTATCAAAGTGCTGAACTGTTATTACCTGTGAATTGTTGTCTGTATACATTGCTAATCTGTGTAAGAACTATTGTTTCCTGCGCCTGTGCTACGTGTTTTCCTGCATATTTGTAAATAAACCTTCATTCTTCATTACCCTGCGTGTTGGACTGTTTACACCATACACCAACAGAAAGACTTTTGTAACAATATTTAGTAATCTGTCTTGTAATTTCTTTTTCAGGCTGCTAAATTTCATAAAAACATTGAAAATGCATTATTTTCTACCCATTTTTGAAATTCAGAAAGAACCTTCCAAATGCGTTAGTACTGAAGTCTTATGAGTGAAATATGTATACTCGGGTAAAGTTTACAAATCGTTTGATCATGCAAATCACACGATCATTTTCATTTAATCCATAAGCGTTGATTCATCATGATCAAATCATGTATTATTGTTCACTCCCGGGGAGGCAGAATACAGAGTACATATATTCTAAAAGTAGATAATATATATTAATAAGGAGGAGATTCGTCCTGTCTCTCTTTCTCTTTAAGACAAGAAGAATTTCATCTTCATGACTTTTACTTTATATTTTTCAGAATCGAATTTCAGAAAGAAAATGATTGAACTGAAAATTTCAACTGTAAGAACTAGTACGGGGAACATGTGCTTATCCACATAAAACACGCATTTATTTAATATAACCTCATTTATTATAGCACTGTTTCATATTCAGAGTATTCGATTATTAGTTTGAATACTCAATTATTTTCAATTAATGGTTATGCACACATGTCAGTTAATTGGGTTTGCATGCTAAGGATTTAGAATTGGAAAATCAGTTTTTTTTTCGTAAACGCAATGTTATGTGGGAGTAGAGAGAATGCAGAATTTTTTCAAATATTACATTTCATTTTTTAAGCTCAGGGTTTTATTATATGAAAAAATTAAGGGTATTTTTTAATGATTTCTAAGGTTATTGTTTAACTTTCATTCACAGTTATAATAATTTTAATATTTTTCATTGTTTCTGTTTTAAGATGTTTAACACATAGGTTTTGAAATTTAGCGATTGGTAATCAACTTTCAATATCATTTATAAAGAATTTAGAATTTTGACTAATTTGCACCATTATATATTTTTAGAACAAAAATTATTCTCGATATGTTGTATTACCTCATAACTTCTCTCCCTTGCCATTTAGAAAAATCAAATTACAAACTAAGGTGTGGAAACAAATGTAGTTACTTTACATTTTTATATTGTGAATAATTTTTCTTTCATTATGTGCCATATACTTATTAAAAATATTCAGCAGTTTTTAAAGTCAAAGCAAATCATTAATACAAGTCAACGTAAAAATCTAAATCGTGTTTTTTTTTTCTCTTTATCAAAAATTCATTGCAAATAACGAATAACGCCAGAATTATACATGAAAGAATAAGTTGCCTGAAATCAAGGCTGGAAATAATTATGTTTAATACATGCAAGGAAATAAATATCCCATTGGTATCGCAAGTCAATGGTTTCGGTATTGCAAGTCATTAATACAAGTCAATATAAAAATATCAATCATGTTTTTGTTTCTTATCATCAAAACTCCATTGCACATAATAACGGCAGAATAATACTTGGAAAAATAAATTGCATGAAAACAAGTCTGAGAATAATTGTGTTTAAAACACGCATGGAAGTAAATATCCCATCGGCATTACTCTTTCTTATACACCTTGAGGCGAAACTCAAAAGAAAAAGCAATCAAAACTCCGCATAATAAACCATTAAATGCGATATTTGATCTCTTTCTCTGTTTCGGTAATCATAACGTCAGAATTCGCATTACGATTTCCGAATTTTTAAGTCAAAACCATTTTAAAATGAAGCAAATGTCAGCTAAAATGATATTTTATTTCCTTTTTTTCCCTTTCGTCCTCGGCAAAGCTTAGATCATCAATGAGAATGGTGTAACTGGGTGTGGTGTTGAATATGTAATGCACCGCTAGGGGCGACATATTCAGAGTCATGTCGTTACTTAGTGGCCCGTGTTGCATTCCAAAGTGGATCCAAAGTTCTCAGGTTTTATAATACATTTTATCGAAATCCCGGAGGGAATGGCATCATAATTTGTGTATGAATAAGTACAGGAAATCAAAATTTTCTGATTCAGCTAGCTGTAAGCTTCAAATGGAAAACGCTGAGTTTCCTCATCGGAATATTCATTTCAGTATACAGAGCGAACAACCATTTAAGGAAATTTTTAGCAAGGAAAAGGTTTGGATCGATAAACTAGAGTATATCTGTTTTAGATTTTCCAATAATACGCTACTTGTATATTTTTCTGTTGTTGGTAAATATAAAATTTTCAGTAACTATACAATTTGGGATCTGCAAAAAAAAGAGAGAAATGTCTCTTTGCTTGTCTCTAAGTCAATATTCATTATGTTCTTCTCAATGCATGTGTTTTGTTTTCCTCACATGTCTGCTTCTCTATTTGCAAAATATCATGATCGGTTTTATAAATTTCATTACTCATGAGTCTCATATTCTGAAAAATCTCGGACACAAACTTTGTTAAGAAATAAAAAAAATTCTCACCGAAGTAGAACTCTTCGATCAATTTCGGCGACAGAGGGTGATTTCCTCATGCGAAATAATTAAAAAGTGTTAAAATGTAATGCAAAATAGTTCATATTCTCTTCAAAAGAATGGCAAAAACTTTGTGCTTTAAAAATAATAAAGATGTGAGATTATTGATTTTGAACTTGCAGTGTTGTTTCTGAATATATTCGAAATACTTTGCAATGCATATATTGAATATTTTTGAAACTTAAGAAATTGGATTCTCCGAGTCACAATTATATTGCAGTTATCAATTTTCAACATTCTCATACATTCAACCTTCAACGCATTACACTTCATACGAGATGGCACTTTTTATCACAAACTCATCTTTAAGAACATCTTTTAAATTCGCAATGTTTTTAATACATTAATCAAAAATTTAAGTAAACGGCTTCACTGAAGTTCGGAGTGCACTCTTAAAATACTAATGTTTAAACATTTTAATACATGCTTCTAAATCTTTAAATGGCATTTTAACTTTCCTATAACTACTTTCCTAAAGTGAATTCTTCCTTTTTTCCCAAAAGTTAAAAACAAAATTACATGCTATTTTAAGTCTGTACTTTGACAACATTAAATTTCAAATATCGATCAAGTGCATGGTTTTAAATGAAAGTTTTAAGTAATAGTTAAATAAAAAATATGTATATATATATAACTTAAATACCCGATGCTAGCTTCAAGTATTTCTGCTTGTTGTCTTCATGGAATGACATTTACTTCGAACAGTGAAGATACAAAGATGATTTTATTTCTTCAGCACTTTAGTACAAATATTTTTATAATAATTGTAAATATATTCTTTATGCAATTTTGCCTAATCTAATAGCTCCCATTTATTTATTTGTACGAGCTAGAGAACAATTGTTGAATTTTATAAGAGCTTTTGTATCTCCTTTTTTATAGTATATTTTTTTACGTACTGCATTGTCATAGCAATATATTGCAACGAATCGTCTTGTGGGTGTACGTCAATGCAGTACAATAAGGAGGATTAAAAAGTAAAGCACTTTATTTTACCAATATTCTAAGAAAAGAAAGTTAGCACAATTATTAAAACAGAACTTATAAAAATTCACAACAGATAATACAAATAAGCCTCAACACAGGGCACAAAGGTTTCTCATCAGCTCACCAGCTTTCTTGCTGATCAAAATCCAACTCAGTCCTCTTGGCTTGAGAACTTGCTTTTATACTTTTTTAACATGAAGTGACGTCATTACGAAGGAAGCGACGTAATCTCCAGGAAGTTCATGAAGCCAGTAGAAATAGATTGACAGTTCAAGGTCTTTCTAAAAAATTCCTTTTGTCGCCAAAATGGTCGCGAAGTTCGCCAGGTTTGTCGCCAAGATTAGCATATCAGGGAAACAACTTTATAGCTTTGTAACGATATTATTCTTTTTAAGGAAAAATTTTTTAATAAACTATATGCTAAATGTTCTGTTGGAATATTTACTTCTTCTCATCTTTTAAAGCATTTTCTTCTACTAAATTTTTATCCGGATAGCACATGGTTTCAACGTTTAACAATTGAGATGGAAACACAATATGTTTTAGCAGCTGAATTCAGTGTTTCGCAATTATTCAGCGATAAATATTCAATGTAACAACACAAAATTTACAAGCAAGTCCAATCGACATATGGACATCTACTGCTGTGCAATTAATGGGCGGATATTTTATGATTTCTATTTCTTTCACTTTTCAGAATTATTGATAAAATTCCTTCTGAGTTCAGAAAAACATGCTTTTTACTTTCTTTTATAATACTGCATCTTGTTTATTTCGAGCAAATTCATGTTTCATATGGATTTATTCATATTTCATACGGATTGAATTTTTCATAGGAATCGCTATTGACGTAATATAAATTTCTATACACTGAAGTAAAGTCGATTAGATGAAGGGAAAATATCAACAATGTTTGTTTATTACGCATTTCAAAGACTTCTAATTCCTTAGATCTACATCAAAGCATAGCTTTTGATGTGCGACTCTGAAAAAGAATTTTTGAACGTAGATTTCTTTTGGAGCATGGTATGTTTTATCGAAAATTGAATATATGGAGTAATTTCATGTTTCATATGGATTTATTCAAATTTCATATGGATTCAGTTTTTCATAGGAATCGTTATTGAAGTAATATAAATTTCTATACACTGAAGTAAAGTCGATTAGATGAAGGGAAAATATCGACAATGTTTGTTTACTACGCATTTCAAAGACTTTTAATTCCTTAGATCTACATCAAAGCATAGCTTTTGATGTCCGACTCTGAAAAAGAATTTTTGAATGTAGATTTCTTTTGGAGCATAGTATGTTTTATCGAAAATTCAAAAGAAGATGAGCAGATGCGTTGAGTTGAAAAGAAAAGAAGACACGCTAACAAAATCTAACATCAGACAAAACCGATGAAGAAACAAAGATAACATTCAACTCTGTAACATAAATAAATGCATATTTCATTTCTCAAACCTATCCATAATAAATAGCTTTTTTATCATTTTCATAAACAAAATGAAAAATATATGTATCTTTATATCATTTTGTTCTCTATTCATTTTAAATCCAGAAATAAAAATAATTAACTGGAAAGTTTCATTTTTTAATGAATATTATTAACAGTAATTTATTTTAAAAGTTCAATTTTTGTTATATTTTTTCATGTCAGTAAGTGTTGGAGCAATATAAGTCATCTGTTAAAAAGAAATTCAAACTAAGGGGTACATTCATTAAAAATGTATGGAGATAAGAAATTGCAAATTCTTCTAAAAAATTGAATTAAGAATGTAAAACGAAACTTTGATAATTGCAACATGTGCTTTTTTACTTCGAAATTACATTTTCGCAGAAGTATGGACATTTTTCATCAAACAGGAAAAAAAGATTATTCTTAAAGTTAATCATGCATTAATTGCTTTAGTAATAAACTTATATACAAGGTTATACGGAAAGTAAGCTCCGTTGCTGTGTAATAGAAATTGGAGGCAGATGTGGACAAAGATACATATTTAATAACGATTCACAAACATTATTCTTCTTTTCGACGAAATCACCCAGCACATTAATGCATTTATCGTATCGAGAAACAAGGTTTTGTTGTCCAGTGTAATAGAAGATGGCTGCCAGTGAGGTTAGCCAGCACGTTACAACATCTTTCACTTTTTCAACTTCATGTAAACGCTAGCCACTCAAAAATCGCTTTAAGTGCAAAAAAGGTGAAAGTCACTTGACGATAGGTCAGGGCTATACGACGGATACTTCGTTTGCTAAAAACAGAAGGACACGAGAGAAATGTGTCCTTGCCTTGTCGTAGTGCAATAAAATGACAACATCAGTAATACCTCACTCATCGCCGTACATCTCACAGATTTATCTATGGATTTGCGTGGTCGCATATTCCTTACATTCAAAAAGCAAATTACAGAACGATCTTCTATACTCTTAAATACCTTAGGAGCACGAGTTACTCGTTTCGTCACATGAACTTTTCTGTTATGACGCATTCCTTAATCTTTGCAGACGCAATATCACATAGGCAGATTATTGTCATTTGTCGGGTG
The DNA here is from genome assembly GCA_013235015.1 of Araneus ventricosus. Taxonomy (NCBI): domain Eukaryota; kingdom Metazoa; phylum Arthropoda; class Arachnida; order Araneae; family Araneidae; genus Araneus; species Araneus ventricosus. Next base: position 25,247 of record BGPR01021851.1, read on the forward strand.
CATCAATTACTACATCCTTGAACATAGTTTCCGAACAACCCTCATATATGAGGATATAATTTTATTTGTTCCACGCCCAAAACAAATCAAAGACATTATTACCAATTCCGTATAACCTCATTAGCATAAAGCGAGCATTGCTAACTTATACTTACTGGAATATATAAAATTAGGATTTTTCAAAAAGTGTTTTTAAAGTTCGAATTTAGAAAGTCACGATTTCCAGAATAAATTCTTATTAGGAGATAAATGAAATAATTCAAATTGGAATACGATGAATTTTAAATGTGTTCCCAATTGGGAACATTGGCCTGTAAACGGTTAAAAATTATCATATAGTTTTATTAGTATAAAGAAAACATTGCTAAATTATACTTACTGGTATAAATAAAATTAAGATCTTTCAAAAAGCTTCTTAAAGTTTAAATTTAAAAAAACCCCGATTTCCAGAACAAATTCTGATTAGGAGACAGGGGAAAAAATTCGAATTGGTTTAACGACTTTTGTTCGTATCCAAAATCAGCAGAAAAGAAGCTTAATATGCAAATGCAGATGATTATTAAAAAGCTGAGACTAATGACTGCCTGTCAAGCGTGTAGAAGGAAGAAGTGACTTCTAAAGGTAAAATTAACTTTTCGAAGCTCGAACAGGAGGAGGAAAAAGCGGTCGTTCCTAAAAAGGAGATTTATTGTTTGCTAAAATAATCCCATGGTGGTGCAGTCGATAGCAGTTTTTTTCGAATATTTTTT
>BGPR01021852.1:0-25994 GCA_013235015.1 Araneus ventricosus
CAAAAACAGTAAAAAACGCTCTAAACAGGAGACCGATGTACATAGAGCTTCCAAATTTGGAGCATAGTTATTTTTTGGGTAGTAGATGCTTAGCAAAAAACGATTTTTTAAAAATGTTAATTACATTTTTGATTAAAAATAAATCTAAATAATTACGTTTTCCCTCAATAACTTCGGAACATTTTTTTGCACAAAACACAATTTTATACTACTTTCAAATTTAAAATATCAGCTTTTGGTGATACCAGTTTTATTTCCCTGCAGTTCCTTTCTAATTTAAATAATTTTTATAAATATTTTTAAGTATAATGCACAGCAATGCGTTTTATTGTTTTAGTTACTGCGTTTTTTCTCAAGCGCGTTGCGATTATATTAAATATATTTTTAGTGTTCTCGTAACCGTTGCTATAATTAAGAGTAAATTCTTAAAATGTTACCTAAGAATAGACTAATCAAGAACAAAACTTTATCATACTAAGAAGTTTCAGACTAGAGGGTCAAATCTCATTTAATTTTTCTTTACATTTTTCAGATAGAGGTTGAAGATTTTGTGAAAAGAGTCTCAATGTACGATGGACACCCATTCGATTTCTCGAAACTGTTGACAGCCAGCATTGCCAACAACATTGGCTCATACGTTTTTGGAAATAGATTACCAATGACCAACGAAAACATAGAATTTCTAAATAGGTGTGTGGATTCTGTCTCCCAGTTTTCCTCTCAAGTTGGATTACGAATTGCTTTTCCTTTCCTCGCTGACGCTCTTACAACTTTGGGCCTCACCAAGGATGCTACGTATAAAAAGGATTTAGTGGAGTTCAATAAATTCGTAAGGTGAGTAGCATTACAGATTCTAAATTAAAAAAATTCGACCATTAAATAGAATAATCTAAATAGAAACTCGAGATTAAAATTTTCAGATTTTGGGTCTATTTTTTATTAGCAACCTTTCTGATGCATTCATAGCCTTCATAATTCAATTCCACAAAACGAATCCTTAAAGATACGCTATAGAAGCTTCCAAGATTTTTTACAGTTTTTTATTTACTTTCTAAGAGCACAGAAATCGGCAGAAAATTGGATCTCGAGATTTAGAGGAATCTACACATTTGGAGAGGAGACACGTTTTTTGGAGTTATGACAATCTGTGACCACGATAATTCGAAAACGCAATTGGTAAGATGGGTGAAATTCAGCTTATGGTTTTATCACCAAATGTGTAAATCCGTATCAAATTTTGACCAAAATAGATCGAAGGGTTCATTGTCTGTCTTTCGTATGTATATAAACGCAATCTCACAAACGCATTATGCCAGATGAATAAATTTTAGTTCCCGATCTTTATACTAAAATTGTAAATTCATATAACATTTTGGATCCAATTGAATGCACGTATGAATGCCACTGAATACGAGGGATCCCAAATGCATATTAGTTGGTCTTCGTTACACAGGGTATTCTATAATGTTATATAAGAATACCGAAACAAGTTATTATTGCCGTAGAACATAGGCCCGAAACGCAAAAGGGGCCGCTACAGGGGATTATTTGTGAATGAATTAAGTAAAAGATAAGGATACATCAGATAAAATGTATAGCCCAAATTTAGTGGAACACAAATTTACAATAGCAAAACAATAAATTGCATAAATTACAACATGCGAACTGTGTATCGCTTCAGGCAGCAAGTCGTTTGAACACTTACTTTAAGTACTCCAAAGGTTTACCGTTGATACTGCTTCCGGATTTTTATTATGGTATTTGTCGTGGAACTTAAAGAGGGACAATTATTGAACTATATGAAATAAAAAAAATTTCAAAAACTACAGAGTTCAAAAATTTTATTCAAATTTTAAAAGTAACTACATATATTCTGATTAAGTTTGACATGTTCGATATGCTTGCCATCAATGGCTATGACGTAGCGCAGACGAAGAGCAAAATTATGCAAAAATCGCTCTGAAGTGTCGAGACATCGACACTACCAGTTCTCTCGAAATTTTCAATCACATTTTTTATTGTTATATCATTTGGACCGGTTGTCTTCAGCTTGTACTCGTTCGCAAATTTCCTTTGAGCCGCAATCGGGCTGTTATTGCTCGAATAGTAGGCATTGACGATCGATACACACTCAGAACGCTGTATTTCGACATTTTCAACGAAAAATGAACAACGACAATAAGAGTGCGCAGTCTAAAAAAAGTCCCAACATGCCTTGCATTCAACCGTCAAGTTTTAAGTGAATCTAGCCAACGGTTCAAAAGTTATCAAGGTTTTTTTCATATAGCTCAATTATTGTCACCCTATATGACTTGCAATGTAACAACATTAAAAGTCATACGCTCCATGAAACTGCATTTTCGTGCTGTTGTAAGTTTGTATTCCATTAAATCTGTGTTTTACATTTGACTGGCGTAACCTTTTCTGTTACGTAATTCACCGAAAAAGAACCCCTGAAGCAGCCGCCCCCTTTGCTTATACTACCCCATGTTCGTTTGCAAAAATGACTAGTTTCTTTGTAATTGTTCTACCATTAAAGTTTGTAAACGACCTTTTGGGACATCCTGCAGATGAAGCTAAACACGAAACACGTCATACTGAGACGAGCCATATATGAGAAACTTGAGGAGAGACGACTATAGCTGGTTTAATTTAGAGAGGATCTGGAACTTCTTATCAAATACCATGATGCCACAAAATGTCGGTTTACCCTCTCCTGGCATTTCCAAACTCCTACAGTGTCACTTAAATTACAGCAGTTGAAAAACATTCTCACGAATAACTCATTAAGAACCCGACTTCGACTCCTAATGCGTTTCATATGTGATAACAATCTCATTGTAGAGGATAATCATTGAGCACGCATCCACCCAGACTGACACACACTTCCGGCTACTTATGACTTTTTTTTCCTTTACGTATTTTTATTTTTTCTATTTTGTTTTGTTTTCTATGTTGTTCTTCCCAGTGTATGTTTCTTTTTCATTATTATTTGTTTTTGTATCTGTTATATGTTTTTGTCCTTTCTTAAAAAATAAAATTCACCTCCATGCATCCAAACCGGAAAGGAGCCAAATGGCTCTAAACACGGGGATGCCGGTGGTGTAATGTAATGTAACTACCATACATCTGAGAAGAAAGTTCATACCGAGGAGGAGGCGTCTCCAATGGGATAGTATTTTTTTTTTATGTAGGCGTAGAGATCTCAAGTCGCGAGGTCATGGCTGCTCTCGTGTTGAAGAGGACATCCTTGATACTTATGTGCATCGTTTTACCAGTGCAGAATCCTTCAAAAGTACAACGTTAGCCCACGCAGAGCTCATATCGTGGAAGACTATCTCCAGCAGCAAACAATTCAGCGCATGTAGTTGCCAGCTCGATTCTTAGGTCAACCTAAATATTTATGGGTTTGATGATTCATGTTTAAGATTTTGAAAAGCCACCTTGTGAACGCAAACCATGAAGAGGTCGACGCGGTCATGATAAATAGATATACATGTCTATATTCACATGTCTAGCAGGCGAGAATGCAGACTCCACCCAAGGCGAAACCATGCGGACGACAAGAGAGGCCATTTCCGATATAAGGGCATCCAAAGACACTCACAAGTTATTAAAAAACAAAAAGCCCAAGGTACATCAATTAAAACAATTATCAATTAAGGAGCCAATTTTATCCTAAAGTAATATAACAATTTTAACAAAAGGGATAATATAAAGGAAAATAAAAAAATATATAAAAATATACTCGAGATTATATACTTGACCATCCTAAATCATTAACCGGATTTCAAAACGCATTGCAATTAGAATTTTAAGACTTACAAAGATGAGTGATGTCTGAGAATATGCATACACTCACCAAGTTCAGGTGGCTCTACATTGCAAAAACTGAAGGAAATTGTCACTGCTACTGTGATAAATATTAACAGGAACATGCTATTGAACGCACGGCACGAACTAATTTTCTGTTTGGACGGGTGCAGAATGACCACCAGTGCTCACACTGAACATCTGTAGCATACATCTGAAACTTGAAGAATGTATGCATTTTATTATGAGGTAACTATTTTTGTCGAGGTCTTGTACATCTAAAGAAAAAAAAATCAACGGGAGGACGGCCGCTGGGATTGAGGGGGACTTATTTGCCTTGCTCATCTGTGACTTTCTGTGACTAAAGTAGCTCTATGTAACTATTCTATAATGACAAGTGTGACTCTATCTATGTAAAATTCTTCGTGATTTTCACCAACTTTGCAGGTCGACTGTGACTAAACCGTAATTACAAATTCTAAAAATTCTTTTTGTAATCTTCAATGTATATTTTTCTCTGTTAAATGAAACTAAAACCAACTCTCTATGTTATTTGGTTGTGGAGTTATAAGCGTTTAACTTTATCACAAAAAGCGTCATAATTTTTTCCTTTCCCGACAAACCATTAAACCACTGTGGAGAGATGCAGGTCTATGTCAAAACTGTTTTGAAACCCCATGAATTAATTATGCTAACCCCTATACATTATTTGCGATCATCTCCGTAAAATCATTCTGTAACCTGCTACACGTCCCAAGTCCATTCAACCGTTTCGGTTGCTGTAATTGCATCAGGTACGGGGACATGGGGCGGCGTTCTGTAACGTGCTACATTGCCTGATTTTATTCCAGAAAAAAGAATTGTCTGTATACTTGCACCGCCATAGAGGCTGGTATACGGAAATTTTTGATTCCTGGGTTACTGATTTTCGTATTTGCTTTTATTTTTTACAATTAAACTTGATCTTTTCTTAAGGGAACAAGTAGAAATCCATAAGAGAAACACTGTAGAAGAGAATCCAGACAACTTCATTGATGGATATTTGATGAAAATAAGAGAGAATGAAGAGCAAAACCTTGGAAATACATTCAATTGTAAGCACTTTTTTACTCTCTCGTATACGAAATATATAAAGTAATCATCAAAAAATTCGAAGTCGAGATTTTGATGAATCTCCACGTTTTAGACCTCCCTGAGTCAGAAAAACACAACTTTGGAATTACGTCCTTCTCTCTGTCTGTGTGTCTGTCTGTGAACACGATAACTCGAAAACTATTAAAGCTACGGGGATGAAATCTGGTATGTGATCTTGACACATAATTTGTAGGTTTACATAAAATTTTGGGCAAAATCCGTCTGCGGAAGTCTGTCTGTCCGCGTTCATGTGAACACTATAACTCAAGAACTTGAATAGGAACTTGAATCAGGAATGTAGGTCCGTATCGAATTTTGGGTCAAATCCGTCAAAGGGTTAACTGTCTATCGGTCTGTATAATCGCATAATTGTAAAAATTATATCTCCTAAATCCTTTTGCTTAGGTAAATGAAAATTGGTAATACGGATGCTAACATTAATTGTAGATATGTGTCCAATTTTCGTTTCAATCGGTTTAAAAAAAGGCGTTCAAATTGCGTTACAATAATAAAAAAATTGAATATGCATCTCCACGCGCATGCGTACTGATTAGTCTTGCCGAGCGCTTAGCGATACTCGTGACCTTGGCCCGCGCTGAAGGAAACTAGTGGAAACTCTGGGTTACAGTAGCTTCGAATTTTTTATTCACCCGGGAGGGAGGCTAAATGACGCCTTTTGGGGAAGTATACGAGAGCGTTTAGGGGAGACCACTCCCGCTGGTTTGTCGTTATAACTTAAAAAACAAAAGAAATTTGAGAAATCTATAGTATGGCAAATCTGTTATGTCTTTCGAAAACGCTAGTTGCCTTTACATTCAGGATTTCTTCTCTCTTCAAAGAATAAGTTTTCATAAAATAACTTCTACCTTCAGAGATATTTATTAGGAGTTAGAAGTTGATCGATGTCTAAAGATTTTTTATATTGTAATACTGAAAAGAAAATTTCATTATTTTCATTAAAATCGGAATTTCAAGTTTAGTTTAGGGGTTTTTTTTATTGGATGAATGTTATTGTCGTCATTAAACCTTTAAAGAACCGTTTTTTTCAGTAGTGATATATAATAAAATAACTTTGGGATTGAGAGTAATTTAAGCAAAGAAATTAATTTGGCTTATTGGATGACATTATTTTTTTTGTTAATTTTATTAATTAATAGTTAATTACCAAGTCAATACACTTCTTTATGATTTGAGAAAAGAAATTGTACATCTAGGTTTTGGTTTCATCGAAAAAATTGGCGAAAACTTACGCCAATCTTTAAAATTGCATTTAAAAATTGATGAACATGTTGGTAAGTACACTTACAACAGTCTTAGAAAGGGTTAAAGGATGCATGCTAATTAGACTTTACCCTTTAATAAATCTCATTGACGTAAAAATTAATTGTTTTTACCTTCTTTTTATAAATATTTGATACTAAAAAATTCCTGCCAGCAAGATGGAAGGCGCAAGTAGATTCCTGTTGTCCGGAGATATAATGAAAAGAACACTTCGTCCTCTAATTTCATATGGGTTGAAACTATGAGGATGACAGAGGGTGTAAATACAGTGATTAGAACTTTCCAGCAAGGCGTCCAAAGGAGTTTTAAGTTGGGTGGGTGGGGGAGTGGAAAATCTCTTTACAACCCATAACTTCTAAGCAATTGTTGTTATAAAAGAAACTTTCAATACGAAAGTTATCCGCTATGATAAGGAAATAATTAACTAAATGTGAATTTTCTTTCTATCTTCTATCGTAAGAGAGTCATGGGGAAATGAAAATTTCAAACTTCTCAGCTATTTCTAATACCCTTAGAGCTGGATAACCCATCTACGAACTCGGTCAAGATTTTCACTCTTCTCGCAACATATTCTTTGCCGGTTCAAATTCAATAAAAGTTACACTAGTTATCGTGTTCACAAGATAACATGGGTAATGCGTTTAGGGACCATGGTCGGTGAAGATCTGCAGAAATTTTCCCTTAGTCATGTCATGAGAACCATTGCAAAAGGCAGTGTTCCAGTAAAAATTCTGCCTAAAATATGTAAATGGCATCAAACATGTTGATTAATTTTTTTTCTGCATTCAAAAACGAAACTAAAAAATTCACAATATCCAAATGGTTGGAACAACAGAGAATTTATTTGATCCTAAGAAAATCCATGAGAAAACATTTTTCAGAACGAAATTAATCGCGTTTCCACTGAATTCAACTTCAAACTTTCAACAAGCTGCTTGCTTTCAAGCTAATTCAGTATCCAATAAAGCACGGATTAACATTTTTAATTATACAGGATATAGGGGATAATCATTGAATTTTGTCTATCTGGATATTTTTCAATATACAGTGATAGAGAAGTAATTTTGATGAAAAATAAGCAGTAGAATATTTTTGTAGTTTATTTATCAATTTTTAGTTTATTAATCAATTTGTAGTTTATTTTGTAGTTTATTATAGCTTAAGAAAGTTGTGGTATCGCTCCATTCAAGGAAACCGGTTGTCTAGATTGGACTATTGGTTACCCAGATTGTACAATTTTTTAAAGCAAAATTAGAGTAAAAATATTTTTTGAATCTGAAATTCTCACCAGCACACAATACAAGAATCAAAGCATGGCATTTTATGCATAGTATCGCTTCTTCCTTTTTTCTCGCAAATGGTACAAATGATACGTATCCTTAATTTTTGATCCAACATTTGTAGGCTTTAGAGTACTTTTAATGTTTTTTCTTTGACTTGTTCCTTTTCCAATTTATGAGGACTACTAGTGGTGATAAACTGATTTTTGAGGCACTCCTGTAGTTTAAGATAATAATCACATTTATTTAAATGGTCCTGTCTGGGCAACCTTTGGACAACAACAAAAAAATTCACCTAACCTTATTTTAAAACTATTTTAATAAATTGATTGTAGTAAATTGTAGCCTAAGAAATTTCCTATCCGAGGATAGAATAACATTTTCCTACTTAATTTAAAACAGCGTAAGGGCCTTTTGTCTTTTGTTAAAATAATTTATTGATGATACCTAAATCTGAACACTTGTTCTTTAACTGTAACTACGTATCGTTTTCTCATAAAAATTATTTCATATACACCATTTATATCAATACAACACAATCTGGCTATTTTAAGGCCCAACTTTCCAATAGAATTGAAGTTATTGAAGACCAATCTAGACGGCGGCGGTTCTAATTCGGGACTCTACCCTATAATGTAGACATTTCCATTGCAGTTTTGTACTTCGAGAGTGATTTAGTTTATATTGCTCTGTAAATTATTTTCTGGATTTGGAATGTGTGTTTGATAGGAACCGAGTAGAAGGCTGATTATAAAGGGCGGTGACGAAAATTAGAATAGAAAAAAAGGAATAATAGACAGCATCGACTTGTATATGTGTTTCACATACATTAACGAAAACATTTCATGAGCAGATGCTAAATATTACTGCCCTTAGCTCAGAAGAAGCACCGTAGCAGTGTCAAATTTAACAGCAATATTCTCTCTGATCATCCAAAGTTACATTCGTTTTAGTATCACAGTCAAGGACTCAGTCGAAAGTCTCCCCAAATGAACTTTTAACATGAGCCTCAGAAGCTGATATCTTTCTAATGGCTTGTAGGGAGAAAAATTTTATTTTCCGAGATAAACAAATGATATTAAAACTTCTGAATTCACTTGGTATTATATTTTGGTTCATGAGTACCAGATTTCATATTTGGAATGGAAATATTATTGCTGCTTTCCTTTCAACGAGCACATAGAGTGAATCTTCCTCCTGCTCTAATAATGGTCCATTTTGAAGCCGTTATAACTCAAAGAACGATTATTATTTATTAAAATAAACTGGCATGCAAAAATTAAACACCATTTGTGAAATTCGACAAATTTGGAGTTATACGAATTTTGTAGTTCAAAAGTATTTGAGGAGAATCGTGTAACATACAATCGTGGAAACTCGCATTTTACAGTGCAGATTCGGTCAGGAGGACATTTAGGTGTCCAACCAGAAGTTCATGAAGATAAAAAGGTTTTCGGCTCACCCCGCTTCACAGAAAGCTGCTAATGATTTGAAACTTTCATCAGCGATTTTATGTCTGTGAGCAGCAATACTTCCAAGAATTTTCTTAAAAATAGCAGGCATATTCCGGAAGATAAAGATTTCTTTTAAAAAACCCAAATTTTCCCACATGCTCTTTTTTATAACATATAGAGTTTTCAACTAAATTTTACGACATTGACAGAATACGTAATAATATGATAGTAAAGCATTTTAATAAAATTCGAAGTAAATACTTTGAGTATTCGAGAAAATATGAGTATTTTTAGTAAATAATTTTAAACTGCGCATATGCAAAACATAGCATAATTATTACACAGTTTTAAAGCCAGATAAGTAGGGCAGATTATACAAAAATTCCAGTTCAGAAAGATATCGGCATTGCAGAGAAGTGAATTTCAATTACACTCTAAGAGAAAATAAATGATGTTTTTCCACAAATTGATAGTATACCTGAATCTTCGAATATGTATATTGAATTGAATAAAGAATGCCCATACAGACTTATAAATTAAGTACATTATTTAAATTGCAGTAAATTAGGCATTATAAATAGTAAAAATATCAATTTGTAGGAAAGCCCTCATCATTTAGCTTCTCTTAAAGAGCAACTGAAATTTACCTCATTGCAATTTCTGTATCCTTCTGAATCTAAACGATAATCATCTGGAATTTTTACAGAAGCTGTCCTTTATATCTGGCTTTGAAATTATGAAACAAAAATTATACTATATTTCGCACATGCGCATTTAAAAATTATTTAATACAAATACTCATATTTTCTCAAATATTTGAAGCATTTATCTTAAATTTTAATATAATGCTTTCGTGGCGTATTGCCACACATTCTGCAAGTTTCGTATAATTTGGTTGAAAACTCTGCATGTTATAAGCAAACAACATGCGGAAAAATTTGAGAATTTTTTTTAAAAAACTTTTATATTTTCCCGAGTATGAATACTATTTTTACGAAAATGAACGCAATTATTGCTAACAGCATATAAAACCATTGATAAAAGTTTCAAATTTCTATCTGCTTTCTGTGAAACCGGGTGAGCCGAAATCCTTTTCGTCTTCATCAAATTGTGGTTGGTTCCCTAAGTGTCCTCGAGAACGAAGTTCTAATGTAAAATGTGAATTTGTATGGTTGTATATTACTCGATTCTCCAAAACTGATTTTGAACCATTTTATACGTATTAATTTCAAATCTTTCACATTTCACGAATGGTGCTCAATTTTTGAAGATCAGTGAATCTTTTATATGCATTTATCTTTCAAAACTTATATAGTCCATAATATGCAAGTTGAAGCCAAGAGAGAAACCTTCGTGAACCAGTTGTGAAACACGATATTCCTTTTTCAATTCATTCATATTTCAACCATCTTCTTAACAAAAAATTCTGTTGGCGACATTGACGATGCTAAATCTTTTTTGAGGTTCAATTTGGCGCATACGTGGCGTCAATTTCACTCTAGGCTTTCAAAAACTATCTGACAAATTGTTGAAGGCAGACCGTATCTGGACGATCAATACTCAACAGGCTCAATGTCTACAGATAGCATAGTTACATATTGCGGGAGTAGGGTGTCCTTCTCATTGCAGAGACTAGATCTCAGTTGTAATTGGAGATGAAATCAAAATACAAGTCAGGCAGATACAGTCAAGTGCTCCTAAAATTTTGTAATTATATTTTTTAGATACCAATCTGTATGGCAACATACAAGCCATTTTCGTTGGAGCCAGTGATACGACCAAGACTTCTCTGGCCTGGCTGCTGCTTGCCATGGCTGCGGACATGGAAATACAGAAAAAAGTTCACGAAGAAATTGACACTGTTTTGGGAAAACAAGGCAAGATCCAGTGGAGTGACCGCCACTCCTTGCCTTATACGTATGCGGCCATCATGGAAGGTCAACGATGGATGACCATTGCGCCTATCAATACATCCAGAATGTGAGTAATACCGTTCTGATTTTAAATTTACTTATAAATTTTTACAGGCTTATTTTTGCTAGAGTTTTCCAGATGGAAACGAAATTTCTTGAAAGTTTATTCCATTTTATGTTGCTATAGGTACATCTACAATCCTGGAAAAAAGTATAAAGTCGGGGGAAAAATCGCCATATTTGGAAAACTACTGCAATTTCAAACTATACAAATTTTTAAGGACTTAACTTATTGCTACCGAATAACGTACCAAAATATATTTGTAGAAGAATCCTGATATTTTTTGGATTATGTAAAAATTATCAGAATCAGCGAATGGCAGCTTGTAAAAAAAAAAGTATAAAGTCGTTTGGTGATTACACTCTCTGAACGAATAAATAAACTGAAAAAGCATTTTTCTCAGATTCTAGAAACAAATACAATTTTTTTGGATACAGAATTATTTTATTCTTATGCGTTTTAATACCATTCTGAGAGGATGACAATTAACATAAATTGAAAAGGCCAAAATACTAGCTTTAAAAGATGCTGGTAACAGTGGTGCTGAAATTGCACGAAAAATCGGCAGTTCGAAGGCTATAGTTAAACGCTGTATCATTAAACCTGGTAGTTATGACACAGAAAACGAACAGGAAGACCAGAGGTCAGATACAGAGGCTCGCCTGCAAGCAAAAAATATTTTTAGCGCAAATTAAAGATGAGATACAGTTGCTCTGTATTAATCGAACAATAAAAAATGCACTGTATAAAAATCCTAATTCTGTGTACAAGAAGTTGAAAGGAAAATCTTCACTTTCGAAAATGCATATTGATTCACTTATAAATTTGGCTCTGGAACATTTAACGGCTGGCACCAATCGGAACGATGTTGTGTTTTCGGGCGAAAAAATATTTTGTTTAAATGATTTAGAGTTATTTAATTTTACTGGTATGATCTGCATAAAGAACATGACATTTTCAAAACGCTAATTCGGAGAGGGATCTGTCATGGCTTGGGCTGCATTTGCCGTCGGTGGTGCAACTCATTGTTTTTGTCGAAAACAAAATGAATTCAGTGTTATATCAGGACATTCTGGCAGATAATTTGTTGTTGATTAATCCTCTGATTACACCAGGAGATTGAATATTTCAACAAAACAAAGCACCTGCGCATATTTCATTACTCCACAAAATCCTAGATGAAAGCAGTCCTACAAATTCCTGTTAAAACTCTTCAATGGCCATCTCGGAGTCCCGACCTGAATCCAACGTGAAAACTTTCGGGCATTCTGTCTCGATATGTTTACATGAATGCGCGACAGTATAGAAGCAAGTCTGATCTAAAAACCACAATAAAAATTGATGAAATAAAATTCACTTGGATTCCTCCCAATGTCCTTCTGGTTCTATGAATCGACTATTAATACAAGTAATGGAAAAATGAGGTCCAGCATCACTTACTAAAGAATAAATCATATTGACTCTATACTTTTTACAACTTCAACTGTATTGTAATTTCTATAATTTCTTATAAAATTTTACATAGTGTAATTAAACTTAAAAACTTATTTTTGCTGTGATTTCATTATATCACGAAGTATCCTTATATTTCAAAAAAAAAATTACATTTCATAAAATTATGATATATATTGCTAGTCTTATGTCATGCATTTTTGCGACTTTATACTTTTTTCCGGGCTGTATATACAGGGTGTCCGAAAAAAGTGGAACAAGTGTGTATTTCCTTGAATATTGCTCCTAGAGGTATTCATTCAGGTGCAAAGTTTCATCAAATAAGCTGGAATTTGTCTGAAAACACGTTGGTTTCTGTAGGAATTTATAGTAAAAAGTTTAAAAAATTAAAACTTTATACGGCCCCCACAATATAAAAATGTCAATTTGTTAAATATTTTACTTGCATTCACCTAGAAACATACAAAGTTGCAATTTTCTATCTTCAAAACTTGCAGAGATACTAGAAGGCAAATTTATTGATTTAGAGCACTTCTTTCATATATCTGACTTCTGTTTCATCGAGTTATTTGATGCGCGATTCAGAGATAATACATATATTTCCAGAAACTATTAAAAGGGCGGAATCGGGAAATAATAATGCATTTATTAACTCTTATTAAATTTAAAAAATGGTCAAATAATACATAAATTGAAGTATTTGCAAAAATAGTTAAAATTATGAACTTTCTACAAATATCGAAAGCAGTGGCGGTTCAGCTGCTCAGAAACGAGCAGTGCTCCAAAAATATTTATAGAATACAAATGAATACAGTTTTTCAAAAATAGTTTTTTTATTACTCCAAATTTTCACTGTAATGATGTGAATTGTATTTCAGAAATTATCGTCGTATCTTTTCTATGAGTGACTTCTAACAAAAGAAAGCGAATGCATTGTAGCCAGCCAAGTTCTCACTAAAGCAACATGAAAGTGAATCCGAAACCTAAAAACAGCCAATGAAAGAGAAATTGAAAAACAAATCAAGAGCGTGAAGGCGAACCTTGTGTGAGTTGAGGGGGCGAAAAGAAAAAAAGAGCATTAATTGGCCGAATGATAAACAGGAGCATCTGAAAATCCAGTTCTGGATATTTTCAAAGTCAGAAAGAATACTTTTCCCTTCGAGCTTCATATGCATTCAATTCACAATGAGCGAATTGTGGTGCTTTCCATAACTATTTTGTGTGCTGCCCCAATCCTTTTTCTGTCTTAATTGTTGAGTCGGTTTCTGTCTTCTTTTCTCGCTTTTATTATTTTCCACCTTTTTTCATCATCGAACTCTCAGATTGGAAAAAAGCAAATAAAATAAAAGCGAAAATACGATTTTTTTTCTTATAGTTTTAGTGGTTTCTGCAACTCTGGAGCCTTAAACGTCGAGCCAACACTGCCTTTAGGTGAAGCCTAATAATACGCACCCACTGAGACCAAATAATGTATTATTTTTGTTCGATATTAGGCTACATTTCCGTGATGCCTAAAAGTGTTCACTTTCTCAAGTTTTTCTTCCTTTCTTTACAAAGTTGTTAGTTGCAACTATCGACCAATGAAACCGAGTAAAATTATGCACCATTGGCAATTTTTTTTCAATCCATGATGATTGGATAAAGTACTAGTAGACAAATATTTGCATTTCGCAGTACTTCTATGTTGAATAAATTTGCATTTCTGCAATAAACATCTCCATATAAATTTATGAGAAGCCCCTTTAAATTTAAAAATTAATATATCTCTGCAAGTTTTGCAGATAGAATCCTGAAACTTAGCTTATAGTATATAGATGAGCGTAATAGGAACATTTTACTCAGTAGCACTTTTACTCTATGGGGAATGTATAAAAAATATTTTTTAAACTTGTTATTAGCCACCTCCACAGAAGCCAAAAGTGCTTCCATACAAATTCTCACCTTATTTAATGAAACTTTGTAATTGGAAGTAAATGTCAAGATGCAATATTTATGGAAATAAATGTTTTTTCCACTTTTTGGGACACCCTCTATATTAACTCGTGTCAATAATGTATGATTTAAAATAACACAAAAAAACTAGGGTAGGATGTGTCTTCGACAAACAGACATCATCTTGCTTAGGCATTTGTAGATACAGGGCGATTCTACGGTCGTGTGACAAACTTCGAGGAGTGATCAGGCATACGATAAGCTTTCAGAATCGCATAGAAACAAAGCCATCGGGAGGCAGAAGATGACGTTAAACATAAAACAGTTCTGGATAAAATGTCGATATCTTTCTGAAAATTAACATTTTTTAACTGGAATTTTTATACAAGTTGCGCTATATATATGGCTCTGAAGTTGCGAAAGAAAAATAACGCTACCTTTCGCGCATGCGCAGTAAAAAATTATTTACTACAAATTTTTATATCTTCTCTAATATTCTAAGTATTCACATTTTAATACAATGCTTCCCTGACATATTTTCAAGTATTCTGTACTTACAATTTGATTGAAAACTCTGCAAGTTATAAGCAAAAAACATTCGGAAAAATTTGGGATTTTTTAAAGAAACCTTTATATCTTCCCAAATATTCATGCTATTTTTACAAAAAGTTATGTAAATATTGCGCACATTACACAAAAGAATTGGTGAAAGTTTCAAACCAATGTCACTTTTCTGTGACGAGGAGTGGGCCAAAATCCCCTTTCGACTTATTCAATTTTTAGCTGGTCCCTAAATGCTCCGTGACCAAATCTCCAATGCAAATTGTGAGTTTAAACCTATTCTTTATATGGTAGAAGTTCGAGGAGATATTAAAAAAAATTACGCATATTTCAAAAAGCGTCCGCAATTGTAGCCAGCGTCATATTTTAAATGTCATTTGCTGCCTCCAGATGGCGCTTGCGCACCCATGTTCCTATGTTATTTTGAATGCTTCGATAAGCATTCGTACATCGTATGCCTGACAGCCCCTCGAAGTTTGTCCACGACCGCAGAATCACCCTGTATATACATTCGCTATTATTTTTCAAGAATCAGCAAGTGTTTTTCTTCCATTCTGCATAACGCATGATCCGAGGTTCTAAATAGACTATTCCCATCTTTTCTCTCTCGCATGATCCATAAAATGGTTTATTGTCCTGGTGACGATTTCTGCGAAAGAGCATATTATAGCATTCAAAGATCCGGTTAATGCAAACACACTACAAACGAGACTAAAATTGTAACGGGCCCTTAAAATGATCTTATCTTGAACTTGTATATGTACAACATATAAAAGACCCCACGTGAAAGACGCATTTCTCTGTTATAACGTGAAGACCGACAGCATTAATACTTTAAGAGTATAAAAAAGTCATTATCGGAATGAGCTGGCAATGGTGAAAATTTTCGTTCTCACCATATAGTTAGAATTTTAAAAGGAATAAAAATCTGAGATGCGGACAAGATAAGAATTTTCCAATAAAAATTGCTTATTGCATCAATCAACGCCAATTTATAGTAAAGCAATGCTAAATTTGCAAAGTAAGTTTCAGTTCAGAGTTTTTTTGAATAGCACCATAAATACGAAAGAAAAAACAGAAAGCATATTTGTACGTTATATAGTTCTCGAGTTCTAATATTTAACCCCTTAAGAGGATTTAGCATTCTCTACACTAATAAATTACTACTCTAAAGCTTTCCGATAAACCTCATTTGTAGTCTCACCGTTTGACACAAATATGTAAAGATTGCTTGGAGTTCCCACTCCAGAATATACAACTTATAATTGGTCATGGAATAAGTTTGCAAGTTTGTAGGACAATCGCCTTATCAAGCCTTTTGCTTTTATTGTATACAGGATTCTCAGCTTCAACTAAGTTCAAAGGTAATGCTGAATTCGCTGATGGCCAAAAGTTTTGTATCTATTTCCTGATGAATCAGAACAGCCCCCAGGTATGGGAAAATCTCATTTAGTGATTAGAATGCAAGAAAGTCTCGCCGCTGAATGCCCGTTGGATATAGGTCTGGTCAGCGTCTCTGCCATATTCAATCTGAGGTTTCGACGACCAGTTACAATTCTGGTTTAGAAAAAAGTTCGGAACAAACCCTGAACTCTCTCGCATCTTTCACAGAGCGTCACCAACCACACCCGGTCATTTAATACCTGCATATCTGGAAAACATTTGGGATATCAATTACCATACTTTTCCTAACTGCAGGGATTCCGTGGGACGAGTATGTCACATTATTATTTCGTGTAGTTACGAACCAGCTCACTAGTCTCCTTCTGATAACATTGTGATTTACAGTGAAAACTACTCAAAATGAAATATTTGTTACCACTTTACGTTATGTGGGAGGTCTTGCCGGTAAGTTTGGGGTTTTAAGGGGTGCCGTAGGTATCAGATGGACGAATCGTATTGGCATCAAACTAATTTATTTTCCTCTCAAAAGTTTCAGTTGGCAGAGATATTTCTTGCATCAGCCTTTTACAATTGGGTATTCTAATGCCATATAAAATTTCCGATAACCTTTTGACAACACAGTGTTAATATAACCCGACGTAAAATACTTTAGCATTACTCAAAAACTATACATTTTACTTGGGGAGTGTGTTGGCTTCGCTAACATAGTTTCGATGTAGCGAAGAACGAATTAACGGTTGTATAGGGGGGTTGAATGCAATTCATTTCATTATGCTTTGAATATGTATATAGAAGTGTATATAACTTTTTCGTAGAGCTATGGAAGACATCACAATATGCGGATATGATGTATTAAAAGGTACAATAATCTTGGCTAACAACTGGGGACTTCACAACGATACCAACTATTGGAAAGATCCAGAAAAATTTCAACCAGAACGCTTTTTGCTGGAAGATGGAAAAAAAGTAAACTTGAAACCTGAAAGTTATGTTCCTTTTTCGTATGGTAAGTGATCTCCCGATTCGTCAGTTCTTTGAAAATAATAGAGTATTAGAAGAGGATAGGCATAGAAAAAAAATTATATTTTCAAGGTTTCCGATTTTCTTTTTTGCTAGCAACTAACGAATAAACGTTAAAATAAGCTTTTTCCAATATTAGCCTTTTCAAAACGATTTTCAGCGCTCGAAACAAAATGTTTTCTACTGTGTTTTAATTTATAAACATCGGGAAAAAAAGTCGTTTTCTTGCATGTTTTGTGTTTTGATGTTTTATTTTGCTAAGTATATTTTTCTTAAGATTTTACTCTATAAAGATTCATGTAAATTTACATATTTAGTGAGTTTTATTAGTTATTATACGGTATATTGTTTAGAATAAATTACAAAAATTTACAAACTATTGTATTTACAATAACTTTATTTTCAACCGAGAAAATATCTTCCAACAAATTAAAGGCATCCCACAAGGGACCAGCTATTCATCTCTACTTGTCAATCTTTTTCTGCACTTTTTTGAAACGAATTTCGTTTTAAATTTAAATTCAGTCTTCAAATTCATTGATGACCTCATTATACAATGCGTTTTTTTAAAAAACTGACACTACTCATAGCCATCTATTTCTCGATCTGTCTGCTAAAATGCCACCAAATTTGGTAAGGGGACTAATAACGACATGAGCGAAAAGATTATGTCAAAAATAGTACCGAAAGTCGCCGGTAGGGGAAATGTGGCGCTGCCGTAGGTCTACTCGAGAGGGAATTATATGAATATCAAAGAAGAAATTTCAGTGCAAAACCGCTTTAATACAGCAAATGAAGTGCCTCAAAGGGTTACAGGGATGAAATTACAGTGCACCAGACCTCTTTCAATGTGACGGCGCTTCTAATGGACCACATATTGCATCCTGTACATAACATTCTCGACGCCCGAAAGTAACATGTTACAGGAAAATCTCAGCACAGCCGTAATATGCTGTTGTTTAAGGTCGTCAACGTCGGGACCCCACCAAAATAGACCTTGGACGTTTTAATTTCCACCAGTGTTCGTGGTGCAGAATGTAGCAATTTTTTGTGATTTTAATAAATCTACACGAGCTTGGCGGTGGAGGGACTGGGGTTCCTCGGGGTCTCAGGGCCAGCTGCTGTTGGCTCCCTTCCCCTCCTGACGGCTTCAGGCCTTAAGCCAATTTGGCAGGTTGGTTCAGAGTGGGTTGTGTAACTTGGACTTCAAATAGCCCCACAGGAGAAAGTCGCATGAGGTTAGATCTGGGGAGAACGGACTTGGAGAATGTTGTGTTCAGGATGCAATGTGTAGTCCGCGAGAAGTGTGGTTACATTGAAGGGTCATCACATGCCCTCGCCGAAGAAGTAATTTTATTCAATAAAGTGTTCTGTTGCACTCTAATTTCATCTCTGTAACCCTTTTGGGCAGTACGTTTGCTTTATTAAAGCGGTTTTGGACTGAAATTTTTTCTTTTGTTATTCGTTTGTCTAATTCTCAGTTGTGTAGACTACAGCGCCACATTTCTCCCTACCGGCGACTTTCGAAACTAATTTTTTCACAGAATCTTTTTCCCAATGTCGTCATTAGTCCCTATACCAACTTTGGTGGCATTTTAGCTGATAGATCGAGTCGCAGATGGCTTTGAGTAGTGTCAGTTAAAAAAAACACCCTGTATTCAACCATAAAGATTTCATTGTAACTAATAATAATATCTATCCAAATGAACTTAAATTAATGAAAACAGTTACTATCATGATCCAATAATTTTTCTAGATTTAATTTTTGATTGCCAAAATACTTTTAAAAGTAGAGAGTTATGACAAAAGAAACGAATTTAAATTTAACGTCAATAGATATATATATTTCGGAACTCTAATGTATCTTATAAAATTTACAAAAACACTATCATAAATCAACTCATAAGAATTAATAAAACATGCAACGATAAAAATTCATTCAAAAAACAAACTCAGCACTTTAGAAATAACTCTACTACTAATAAAATTCCTGCTCCATTCTACGAATCTTTAATTAATGGCTTTAAGATCTAAATAAGGGGTTGCATATTAGAGCTATGCTGGCCCAATATTAGTATTGAAGCAGGGTCACTCAAGCCAGAAAGATCTGATGTGATTACTACGAAAATTCATTGTTAGTCATTTAATACTGGAATTCAAAATAATTTCTACTAGCACTCTTTCAAAAATGTTCTGATTTTTACCATTATCCTCTTAATTTTCATCTTCGTCTGCTAACTTTCATTGTTATCTTAATTTACATAGCTATCATCTATGTTTCCATCGTTATCTTAATCGGACCTTTTTTCCAAACTCAAAACATAGGCGCGAAAACAATATGAGACTTCGAAAACATCTGGTTCCCAATGCGACACGTACAGTTCTTTCTTTGCCTTCTGTCCTGCTGGTTGCATCTCTCCATTTTCTGGTATATACAAAACCTTTTTAATTCTTTATCTTTCATTTTATCATTCACATTTGGCTTCTTGGTCTGTCCTAACGTTAGGGGTTAAGCAGTGTGTTTTTAGCTTTATTAGATAACACTGTTTTCAGAAAACGTTAGGATATTTCTAATGCTATCATATGGATTCTTCTGGAGAGCGTTCATGCGCTTTTTGTTAGGGTAGAGTAATCGCGTGTTACATCACTAAGTTTCAGAAACATCACGCCTTTTTAAATAGAGCTTATTGGTTGTCGTATTAATGTTTTCTGTTCGCTGTTTCACTGTATCATTATGAATCCCCATTGGCTGCCTTTCTATCTTTTCAAACCTCTTGAAAATCTATATATATAAGTGACTTTCATTTTAACCTTACTGTGATTCTGCTTTTCATATATGATAGACCATGCTGTAAATAAAAACTGCTTTATCCGATCCAAAGGACTCTGAATCTTTTAACGCAGGCATTTTCCACAATGAAGTGGTTATAATGCTAACACTTTTATCGAAGAACATTCCATTCTTTCGACTCTCTATTTAAATTTGACATTGATATATTTCCGCAACACTCCTAGAATTGCCGCATTATTTGCACATTCGTTGAGTTTGTCTTTTATATTATTTATTTTCCCTATTTTGTTTATACTTATATTTTTTCCGTATTGGAACTCTCGTCAATTTCTTTCGATTGATTTTTTCATTGCTTTTTTTTTTACATTTTGTTGATTATGAATGTTTATCTTTTGTAGCTTATGCTTCTGATATATATAATATATGCCATGCTGCGCCAAATTTCTGAAATACTTTTATTTCTATTCATATAATTTTTTCGTTTGTAGGAAAACGTAACTGTCCAGCAGAAGTTATAGCTATGATGGAAATGTTGTTCTATTTCGTGGCACTGATGCAGAAGTTCACTGTTCTTCCACCTGAGGGTGAAGTTCCGAAGATGCAAGCAACTTTCGGACTGACCTATCATCCAGTTCCTCAAGAACTCCGATTTGTACGCAGAGAGTGACACAGTCAACATTAGTTCGCTATTGTGGAAGATAAATTTATTTTTAAAATTGAATCCCTGAAACCATTTGTGCGTTTGGATGTGTATAAAGGTTTGCAGCCTTGATCATGAGAGACATGTCTATAGATTATATATTTTTATAATTATTAAAATAGTAATAAAATACTAGTGTTCAAGAAAAGAATCCAAGATTTGTTCTTTATCGCATCATTGAAGGTTTAGTCATTCTTTTTCTCGAATGCCAATTATTTACATAAGTCTCTACTTGTACCGGTATTTAAAAAATTATAATTAAATCTCTGCTTTTATCAGTATTAGCAAGATTATAATTAAATATCTCGCCATTACCAAAATGAGACAAATGTTTCTAATTGTGCCAAACTCGCCAAATATTGAAACAATTAAAATGGTCTCCATCTCCAAAGAGAATAAAAAAAATTATAAGTCCTTACACATAAGTCGTTTTTCATGAGTTCAAGAAATATTCATGCCAAATTCGAACGACGCATTTGGTAGTGACTGCGTAACACAAAAATTTACAAACAGACGAAATGCCAAACGGTCGAGTAGGAGCAGAACCTCGCTTGGCTCGGTCGAAAAATTCATAGAAAGTATTCGGGTGGCAGAGTTCTAATTCATTTTTTAAACTCATTTAGCTTGAATAACTGTGTGCTAATCTTATAAAAAAAATATACTCTCTGTATATAAAAAGAAGAGCCAAAATCAATCATATTTCTAAGAAACGTTATATATATCGAACTTATTTTAAATTTTAAAGGTATGTGTTAAGAACAATTATTTTCAAAATTTACCCAGCTTGCATGTGATGGCATTTCAAAATTTTATTTTAGCTTAACCTTCCGTCGGGTGCATCTTATCTGTGAGATGAATCACCTATATATTTTTGTTCACAAGTGCGAGTTTTACCGAGAAAGGGTGGGACCTCTAGTAACTTCCTGACTCTCTACCACTCCCACTAGGGTATCGTGGTTTTTTTCTCTAGTGCTCTTCTGATGTACGTGAGGGGCACGTTAATCTGTTGGATGAGTCGCTCCCGATTACGTTTGTATTTTGGATTTCCCAAATTTTTCTCAATATTTCTTTTTGTATACCTGAACAAGTTCGTATGTTTATGTCTTGGCCCCTAATTCAATGATATTGCTCGGTATTTCCAATATATTGTTTCATAAATGTCGAATTATTTCAAACCCTCAACGACAATAGTTTTCATTGCTAAGGAACCTTACGGGAAAACAAACGTCTACTTCCTCCTGAATTCCTGAACATTTTGTTTATTGAAATTGCAAGGGAATACAAAAAAAGTTATTTAAAAATGCAAATATAGCCTTGTATGACCGAATAGTTCAGTTTGATAAACTATTGCTCAAGCCTAAGCAAAAATTTAACTTTTAATCTCAAAGATGGTGCGGGAACGTGTTAGCATTTGTATTGCGCCCGACCGAAGTTTAAAATTATAAGCTGACGAATTTGCAAGGTCAGGAAATAAAACTGCAGCGGAACAGCAGTTGGCTTGGGGAATGGGCAGGAAGTGGTGTCTAGGGACAGAGGCCCTAGTGTAATCAACAAAATCCACGTCATTACGCTTATCGAATATGCTTGAACAGAACCGAGCTTGTTACTTCACATAATATGAAATAAGGCAATGATGTCATTTGAGCATTGTCTTTCATTGTTTTCATTAAACACTTAACTATTTATCCCGAGTTGACTCGTGCATCGAATTATGACATTTTTACACTTAAAGTCTGAAATTACCTCATTCGTAGAAGTTATAATTCGACACAAAAAATGAAGAGTAACTCATTAAGATCGCAAGTGTTCTATGGCCGGAGATTCAACCTGCACTCTGAAACCTTAAGCCTGAGTCGGCACTCCTGAGTATTGAATGAATGAAAAGTGTTCTATGGACTCTTAATTGAATGAATACCACAATACATTCCCAAAGCATAAAGTGTCATCTAATTAGACAATAGAGAAAAAGAATTAAGTGGTTAAGAATGCAATAAGTCTTAGTAATGCCGCAGTGTCAGACCAGAAGACTTCTGGATTAATGGAGGTTCATTTAAGGAACACTTTTAGTAGCAAAATTTGTTTATTTCACAAAATATACAAAATTATACTGAAACTTATGCTACATACAAATAATTATCACAAAACATTACAAAATCTGAGCAACAGCCTATTGTTTACTTGCCACCAATGTTATTGACCATCGACACGCTTGTTTTCCTTTTCAATCAACAGTGATGGGGGAGTGGGCGAAGCACATGGCCTCTGGGGGCCACAATCTTCGACACATGATATATGGGCGATAATAAACATTATTGAAAGATGAAGTTTGCCCTGAGTAAGAAGAATACATTAGAAGAGGGGGGGTGTGCTGTAAGAAAACTTTGAATTAATGCATACAACCAATCGTACACCATTCACACGTAAACACACACACAAGGAAAATGATACCTGATGGATAAACTGTTGATGATCTCTGTTTCCGTTCACTCTGTATACCACATCCAGTCGAGGGTTCATCCCAATTGCCGCCAATGCTAAATCAGCGACTTTCCAAGATTGTCCTGATAAGGACAGGTCAGTCAATAGCATAAAAGCTCCAGGGTGGGTGCTGTAGATCTGTCTTGCCGTTTTAGTGTTTTCCTTTTCACTCTCCACACTCGCCTTGCTCAAAACGCCACATTACTGCAGGGGCCGGATTGGAGAAGTGCCGGATTATAGAGAGACATCTGTACTCATTTCGGTGAAATGTTGGGGCGTACGGTAAACCATTGCCCAGCGGGGATATGCAGAATGCGATTTTGCATATACTCAGGGGCAGATTAATGGCTAGGCACAGCAGGTGAGCGCCAGGGGCCTCGAAATGCAAACTTTTTTTTTTTATGATAAATTGATTTATCTGAGAAACTCCCAAAATTCCTTTCTGTCTAACCAGATGTAAATCCTAATTTAGATAGACTAATCTGGTTTAGATTGACTGTTGTTCTGATCCTACAATACCCCATTAGAACCATGGCCTAAGAAAAAAACCCATTCGTCATTAAAAAAAGTTAACGAAACTTTCTTTTCGGTTATTAGACTGAATGGTGAGTTTCCATTCTCAATGATTATCAAGTAATTCAGTTGTCATTAGAACTAATGGATCAGATCAGTTAATAAGATCTTTTCGTTTCCAGACAGCCAATTGCATTCAGCGAGCTATTTCGAATAATTACCACGTGGGAAGTATGAAATTACCGACATTCGATTTCTATTCATTTCCTCCCCTCACTTTTGTTAAACGTCTATTAAGGGTCATTTGACAACAGTCATGACCGTGATCCCCTACCGTCTTTTATCTTTAGTCGGGCCTCCAAGGTACACCCCTGAACAGGGCAAATCTCGTTCAAGGATGAAGGCATTAGGCCGGTACACACCAGCCGATTCGTGTCGTTGAAGCTATAAAAATAACTATAGCAACCCCCATTCCCCCTGTGTGTCTCCACAGGGGGCATCTGGGTTACTATTGATATTTTTATAGCTTCAACGACACAAATCGGCTAGTGTGCACCGGACCTAAGGCTCCTTGCACACACACCGATTCGTGTCGACCGGTTTCAGACCGGTCTGCAACATTCCATTAGTAGTGTATAGAGAACAGTTGGAGCTTGCACACGTACCGGCGCCTACATAAAACCGATCGGCTGCCGAGAATTGCCACTGCTCTTCACCGACATCGGCAGCTGCGGGGGGTCCCAGTGACACATGTAAATCTACTGGCGCTTGCGCACACGGCGATTTCTTTCATCCGGTTTCTTGCAGACGTTTCCAGTAACATATGTAATTCTTCTGACGCTTGCACACACACCGGTTTCAGCCGATCGACTTAGCCCTCGTGGCGAAATAATAAAATTAGTAACATTTTGAAAAAATATTGAACAATATTTTTAGGGGTATTTTTTTCTTCTTTATTGATATTTTCAGTATAAGGATGAGAAAATTACTTATACACAAAGAAATTTTTAATGTAGTTAAAAAAAAGATGATTCTCAGTGGCGGATTAAGCTTGTTAAAAGGCCAAGCGCTGGAACATTTAGGGGTCTCTGAAAATATATATATGCTTTTTACATTTTAACAAGTCGGTTTTTTTTTAATTTTAAAATAATATTACTGATTCCGCATACATTCCAAACTTTATTTCTATTTTTAATTACATTTTGTACTTGCTATATTATTTGTTTTTAATTAGCTTAATAAATCTTTGTTGAATAATTACAATGCTTTAAAGTTAGTGATAGTTAATTAAACATAATTTTCTAGTGAATTTTCATTTAACATAATTCGTTTTTAAATAAGAATAATTCTCAAAACAACCTTACTCTCCGACAGCCTTAGAAATAAATATAAATTTGCTGTTTTCACCTTGGTTTCTCCCTTAGTTTTGATTTATTAACGCAATAAATGAAAATTCAAATTTTTTCGAATGTTGAAGTGATTGCTTTCCGCAGTGTTAGATTATTATCACAAGAATTTTTAATATTAACACATTATAATTCGGTTGTATTGCCAAGTCAATTTTTAAGGTGTCCGCCTACCTTGCGAACCAATTTTCTGCCGAAAATCAAAAACAATTTTTTTCGTTTCACTTCACTTTTATTTCTTAATGTAATCCCAAGACTTATTTTATTTTACTAGAACGATAATCGGAAAGGAAATTAGAATCCTTTCAGTAAAACTTAATAGCTGAAAATGGAAAACTAAACAAGCATATGTTTTGACGACAGTATTTTTGTACAAGAATGTACAAAAGGGCACAACAAAGAAGCGTTTTTCAGTGTTCTAACTTAATATTTATTTCTTTTTAGTTGCGATTTAGAGTTCGTTTAGTTTGAATTAGCCGCCTTCGGCGACCATCTTGTTCGACGGGAATATGATTTCAATTGAATCTCGTATAAGTTTATATTCATGGCTGCTTTCACAACGTAATTTTAAACTTCAGATTGTGGTAGATTATTTAACACATGTTCTGTTAGTGGCCTTGCGCCTATTTTGTTCATTGTTTACATAATGTACGTAATGGAGTCAAATAACTGACCATACTATATGACATCTAATCCCAAAACTTCTTTTATTTTATTAAAACGATAATCGGAAATGAAATTAGAAACATTTTATTAAAACTTAATAGATGAAAATGGAAAACTAAACAAGTATTTGTTTTT
>BGPR01021853.1:0-25994 GCA_013235015.1 Araneus ventricosus
TACTTTATATGTAATTTCTTTAGTTTTCTAGAAATTTTCCTTATAATGGCAGACAATGAAACAAATGAATTAAAAATTACGAAGTGAAAATATGGTATTCTAAAAGCTTGCACAATAAACTCTTTCAATTCTACAAGAATGTTTACATGTGGTTTTGATATAAAATGAACACTTTAAAATAACAGTAGATAAATACAGACATATTTATGAAAAAAAGTATTACAATTTTTATTTACAATTTTTTTTTTTAAATAATTCTAAGATTTTAAATTTAAAGTAAATAATTTGTTTCCACTTTTGCAACAAACTTTTGTTACCCATAATCTTCCACATTCTGGCTGAGAATCAATGAATGATTGGAAGACGATCTGAAATGAATTAAAAGAAATAGCTATTATTTTTAATAATTTAAACACTTTTGAAAAAAAAATCATTTAGAAATATTTTCAATAACTTTATTGCATTCAGGAAAGTCTTATCACTTACATTCAAATCAGCCATAATTTTTTCAACTTCATCTGCTCTACTACCAATACAAGATGCGCAACTGAGATGAAATGATGGATTCTGTAAATAATTAAGTGTAATTTACAAGTCATAAATTAATCAGACAAATAATTCGTATTATATATGTATATATAAAAAAAACTGTTAAATTACACTTGTCATACATGAAAAAAACCCTTATCAAATAAAAATAATCCTGAACAACTGTTTACTCTGTTATTAAGTCATAATGCTATGTTATCAATGTGATAATATTACTATTAAGCATCAAGTTTACAAACATTCAATTTTTTTTTCTTTCATAAAGAAATATTTACTTTATTTTACTGTTTTGTAAATTCACAGGAAATAATAACAGTAAATGCATAAAATAAAACACCGATTAGAAGCTTAATTCAATTTTCATTATTGCTATTAACATAAAATTCATGTTTAATTAATGTTATTATTTCGATTATTAATGTGAACTACATTTAGCAATTATTTAAAAAAGTATCAATGGCTGAAAATTATTTCTGTAACCCAGGAGAAAAATAAATTGAATGGTAGTATATTTTCCTATCATGATTAGTTAATTAAATTATTAACTAAATTGAATCCTCACCTTATAAAAGTTGGGCAATTTGAACTCTTGAACACAAGCATCCACTTTCCTGAGAATCTTCAGTAACTGGTCATATCCATAATGGACTTTCAATCCTACAAATGTTCTAAGCAAATAAGATATCAATAATACTATAACAAAAATCTTATAATATACAGAATTTTATCTGAAGTGTTTGAGAAACCTTTATGAGAAATTGTTGATGTTAAAATCAATCTAATCTAATACAAAAATTAATATTTTACTAAAAAATTCAAAATAAAAAAATTATTTTTTAAAAAAATTAATTTTTAAACAAGCTATAAAACACTGCAGAAATTTACTCCTGAATATTATAGGCATGAATCACATTAAAAAAAAATTCCTTTGAAAAAATTATCTTAAGCAGTATCACTTATTTTTAAGAAAAATAATTAATTAAACCTAACAATACAATTAATTTTTCGTATAAACTTCTGATTAACAGATTAACCACATACCTTGTTTTTTCTTCATTTTCATACACTTCCAATGTCTGAAAAATTATTTTGAAACTGAAAAAAAAGAATTAAATTGGCTGTAATATTTTGGATCTTTTGAATATGTAAACACAAATTTTCGTACAGAAAAGGATTGATATTTAAAGCTTAATTCTTTAAGATGAATAAAAACAAATTTTTGGTTTCACAAAATGTATGCATGACTCAGAAGAAATTTCACACTGAACAGTTAGAAATTTTGTAGCAACAAAGCAGTTAAAAAAATTTAGATAGAAATTTGATGTTTTTTAGTAAATTTTTTTAACAATTAAACAATAAACTTTACCGAATAGGATAGTAATAAACAACATATAACAAGAAGATTTTAACCCCAACCTGATTTTTTAAGCTGATCTCAATTATTTTTAAAATACACATGATGTAATGACTTTTATCTGTGCTTAAATAGAATAATATTTAATTTACCAAGTTCCCAATTTATAATTAGTTGATCTAAAACAATGCCTGTCAACTGTGCCAAACACATAGAAATATTCTTTAAGAGCCAGGAGGAAAATAAAATGTAAAAAATTATTTTGTCCTGGCAATCAGTTATTGACAAAAATATATATGGTTCCATATTCTATAGTAAAGCTTCTCCTTATATTATGAATTATTATATTTTTAATAAGATAATAATATTACACTTATAATTGATATTTTTTATTCCATTCAGGGAAAACAAAATCCTTAATCTGTGCCAATGTTTGTAAATTTTTCAAGTATTTATGTTTATCTTTTCTTAATAGCCTCTTAAATGTCATCAAATTTGTAAAGATACTTTAAAAATAACTTATAAACCTACACAGAAGATGCTAATTCATTTTTAATAATTATTTGCTAAATTTAAACTTAAACTATTCTAATGAAAATTTAAGAAAAACATTACCTTATTTATACCCATATCATTTTGTCAGTTAAATAAAATGAAAGCTTCACTTTTTTATTTTTGGTATTATTTAAAATAAGAATTCAGTACAATAAAATTTTTACTTACTGATAAAAATAGCTGAGTTTGGCTTTCAGAGAATCTATAAAAGGGACAATCCAATGATGTCTAAGCTTCAGTGTTCTGGTTAAACTTATGTGAAAGTCCTCTGGAACCTGCAATTCAATGCCATGGCTAGTGGCTGTTTGTCTCAAATTGTCAATCATTTCATAAAATGCAGGTTCAGGACTATCTAAAATTTTTTTAAAAAAAATCTATCAATTACTCTGTATTTACAACATCCACTGCTAAACGTAATCAATGTGTTTATTGATTGCTTAAAGTTGTTAAAGGTACATGATCCTGAATTAATGGCACACAAATATCTGTTTATGAAAATTAATCTATTTAATAATATTTCATATATATTAGCTTATGTTTAGAATCAATATAGAGTGAAATTTGTACAATTTTTGAACACACAAATTAAAGGCTTAATATGATCTTTGCAAAGGCATTAAAAGTCCATTTTAAAATTACAGAGGTAATGAACCACAAATACAGCAGTATGAATTAGCAATTCCTCGTAATCAAACATTTTCTTTGATTAAGGCAAAAACTTACAAGAAAGATTACTTAAAGTACTAAATCATCAAATTAAAATTGGAAGGAAAATGTGGAAATAATATGAATTAAACTATGAGAAAAATGTAGCAATAAAATAAGGTAAAAGTAGACTAATTAAATGGATTGAGGGAAAGTGAAATCTAAAGATGCTGTATTCCAGCAATTTGACTCAAACATTTTTTTAAAAGCAGTTTTAAGAATTATATTCTGTTTCACCATTATAATTCAGCAGATATAGTTGTCTGTCTTCCTCAAATTGAGAAGCTTCTGAAATTAATAACATGATATTTTAAAATAAAAAATATTCTAGGTCTTGATGGATATGACTCGTTAGGGGTTAACTCGTTAATGCCCTAATTAGTTTACACCATAGGTTTCAATAGATTTCTATTAAATTATGTTAAAAACATCAAGATTAAGATAACTGTGAGGTAAAGTTAAATTTGGAAAAGAAACTCGAAGGGGGGGGGGGCTCTTTTTTTCAATCAATAAATCAATCTTTTCATTCAAAAATATTAAAAAATCAGCAGAAAATTACTTTAAAAAACTTTTTTATACATATATGCTGAAAACTTTTAAAAATATAATAAAATATCAAAAAATAAAGATTATTTTTGAAATCCTTGCATTACCTCAAAAATAAATTTAAGGAGGAAAAGAAAAATCTCAAAATGACAATACTTTGACTTCAAAATCTGGCTGACTGGTGGTACATGCCTATTGAAAAATGTTAGGGAATATACAGGGTGTCCACTCTTATCGTGGTCCAATAGCTAATTTCTAAACCGTTAGAGATAGACATATAGTTCCAAGTGGAAAAATGCTTTAAATGAAGGGAAGAATTATATTTTATGTTTTTTGAGTCACTAAATATATTTCTGAAAAACTTACAAATTCTAATTTTTTATACGCCCCCTCCCCCAGTCCTATCAATCATATTTAGAATAAAATATTCTTCACACACTAACATTTTTTAAAAAAAAGTTCCAATGTTCTGCAACTAAAACTGTCTGAGTTATGAATTTTTGAATTTCCTAATTTTAAACCAATCAGCGACCTCGTCAAGCAAGTGTCGCACATTGATTGGTGGATCGTCTTCGAGGCGGCTATTGAAATGGTGAAAAGTGGTCTAAATCAGCGATATTCAAAGCTCAATAACTCGGTCAGTTTTAATCACAGAAGAATGGAACTTTTTTTGTTTAAAATGTCAGTGTGTAAAAAATATTTTACTAAATATGACTGATATGATCGGGGGATTGTATAAAAAATTAGAATTTGTAACTTTTTCAGAAATATATTTAAAGACTCAAAAATATACTTCTCCCCTTCATTTAAAGCATTTTTTTCCAATTGGAATTATATGTCTATCTTTTATCGTTTGGATATTAGCTATTGCACCACGATAAGTGTGGACAACCTGTCTATTGACTTGTCAGAAAAAGTGGAAAAGAAGCAATGGAATGCATTGTTTAGCCATGGAAGTGAAATTAACTGTTGTATAAATAGAACAGTGGGTATTAATGCATAGATATACTGCATATTTAAATAAAAATAAATCATGTATCATTTTAGTTCCTTAAACAAGGAATAAATACAAAATTTTAAAAATAACATAATCTACTCTACATTTCTGGCTGTAGACTTCAAAAAGAATAAGCTGTAACATTCACATGATATGAAAAGATTTTATAAAATAGTACAGGTACCTTGGATATTTATTCTCTTTTAAAAGAAAACTGAAGTGAAATATTACAAATAGTACCTATGTAAATACTACAGTAGCTAAATTACAACTACTTTTAACAGTAAAAGATTTTAATTTACTTAAAAGATAAACAATACAGTAAGAAATAAATATAGAAAAAAACTTATTCTTCTTTGATATTAAGTGTTGAATTATCAATATTGCATTTTAACACTTCAAGCAGCCACTTATTTTGATCTCACAACTTTCAATTCTGAGAAATTAGCACTGAAAGTGGCAAATGTAATCTAATTTTTTTAAATGAAGAATATTTTGGCAGTATAATTTTGAAAAATTTATCAATAGATATGAATTATTGGCTTTTGGGATTAAATATTAAGAATGGAAAAAGCCAGTTTGATTGCTTCGAGGCTTAAACTGTAAAACTTGAATGGGAATATTAATCCCCTATCCAAATGAAACAACTGAAGCTACTATAATTGCATGAATTTAAGTCTAAAAACATTTATAACATCTTAAATCTACATACACATCAAAAATTTAGATCTAGAAAATCCTTAAAATTCATGTAAAAGAATTCAGCAATGACTAAACTTACATTCAATGTACGCATACGTAGCCCAAATGCCTCTTTCATGTGGAAATGATCTTATCTTTCCACCATGCTTGGACGGATCCTCAACTGTCTCTTCACTTTGCATTTCTTTGTACATTTGTTGGATTTGTAAAGGTAACGGCAAAGCATCACTGAAATTTAAACAAAGTTACAGATCATTCAAACCATGTTTCTATAGAAGGCTACTGTTTTGATTAATGAGTAAACTATTAGGAGAAATGAAGCTGCAAAGACCATGTTATGATCTCAGGGAACCCATGAGACATAATTATATAAAGTTTCATATAAGAAATGAAACACTTGTCTTTCTATTCAAAATAGCATATGAACGTTATTTCACTTCCAAGTTTACATAAATTATTTAGATTTCATTAACTAGACTTTTCACGAAAGTTCCAAGTTGTTTCAATAGTGAACATTCCTTCAGGATAATAAATATATTACCTTTTCGGTGTTTCATGGCGGCTGTTTATTACATCTGTAAGAAGAGAACTGTTACTTTTCACAGGTTTCTGGCAAGTAATTTCATTTTCATCACTAGATTCTTCATCAGAAGAATAATCCACCAGGCGAAATGTAGGATTTATTTCATTCATAGTAAATCTTAATTTATAAAATGAATATCAACAAATGCCCAAACATAGTCACGAATAGACCCGCCACATTTTTAACCACGGCAGTTTGTTTATTTACTTTCAATTCAGTTAATGTTGCCAGATTCGTGTATCAAAAGAATTGGGCTTGTCACACTAGAACTTCATTGAGAATTTTTTTTTTTTTTTTTTCGAAGAACAGAGGTGCATATAATCGGTAAGGATGAAAAGAAGTTGTAAGATTTCTAGACAGGACTTTAGTTAGATTATCGTACCGTTATTCGTTCGTGCCAACTCGAGATGAATTTTAGCGATAGCTCTTACTTTCAGTTCGGTAACCCTCAGTTTTTCGTCATATTCATTTGACTATTCTTTCGGGATATTAAACGTAGGGGTCTATTATGGTACCCCCGGTTGGGGTGGGTTGGGTTTTGAACGTGAGGAACCCAACCCAACCCAACCAGGGGTACCAGAATAGACCCCTTAAATGGAAACCATTCTCGTGATCCCTAGTTGCACACTATATTGTTCAATATTGTAAAATTCGAAAAATCAATATTGTATAATATTGGGTTACAATATTGAAACAGTGTAAAATGTAAGACTTTTCCTATATTACTCGATATTGGATTTCAATATTGATAAATATTGAGCAATATTATACAATATAGTACAACCTAGTTTCAATAATCCCCAGTAGCACAAAGATATTGTACAATATTGAACAATATTCGCAATATTGTATAATATTGCTCAATATCGTATAATATTATATAATATCGAACAATATTGTATAATATCATGCAAAACGTTGTGCTACCTGGGATGTATTAATTATTTTCCCAAAATTATATATATTCCTAATATTAATCCAAATTACCTACCTGAAAAAAATTTTGCTTCCATATCAACATTCCATTCCATTTTGTAATGGACATTTTGAACGCACACGAACTTGGGATTCGAACCCCGGACAAAACCCATCGCCTACCTAGTCCACTCAGCCACAGAGACCTCGTATCTACTGGTCGTGCAGAGCGTGCGTGCACGAAGGCGGCCGACAATGAGGGCGGCCACTGCCGCCTTTATCAACATTCTTCCTGGAATTCTTATAAATTACCCAAGTATTTCTAAATTTCAGAAATCATTCAGGTAATTCTATTTGCTTTCAAATTTTCGGGTCTATCCTCCTACCCCCAACCGGGGGTACCAGAATAGACCCCTTAGTTGTATTCAAGTAAGGGCAAAGAAGTAAAGGATTTGATCATTTCTATAATCCTGCATCTTGAAGCTTTTCTTTACAAATAAACGAAACAGACAAAAAAACAGTAAATTTTTCCGTGTAATGCGGAAGAAGTGCAACATCTCGATTGATGCCTTATGGTGATTGCTATCTTAGGCAAGGGATGTCAAAGAGACGACTCCTTCTTTTTGCAGCTGGGGGTAAAGGAAGTCATTTTTAAAAATCGTACTCCCTTAGCTCCTTCTGTAAAAAAAAATAATAATAAAAATCGTTAGAGCAGGGCACTTGTGAAATAGGGAACTCCCATACGCCTTTACTCGCATTTAGGTGTTTGCGGGGTGGGGGTGCTATTTGGAAATGCTATGTATATGACGGTATGTATAGAGATGCACCATCGCACAGAATGGCCTCAAACCCTATTGGGTGGTTTTTGTTATATCCGAAAATTCGTAGAAAATTTTTAGGCAAAAAGTGGCATTTCTTTGGTACCGTCTAAAAAGAGTAATTTCTGATATGGTAAGTTAAAACTATTATTACTCTATTTTTGCATTGACCTTTTCAGGGTTGTAGTGGAACCGGAGCGCCGTCCGGAACTTCTTTTTTTTTTTACGAGAAATAAATAAGAAAAAAATGTCCTGTAAACGTCCTTAAAACAGCGTGATTTTTGTCATCCAGAGTAGAGCGTTCCGGCACTGCAATTTGTTGTATTTTGTTGTGTTCGCTATTGTCACTTTGTATAAGAAACTAAATGCAATCATTCTATGCTAAGCAGATAATCATAATGAAAAGAGAGAGAAAGAGAGAGTGATCGTTCAAAGTTTTGTAAATGTACAAAAGATGAAAGTTACCAGTAAATTTTCACGTCAAAAATAAGATATAATATTAGGATTTTTCCCCATCCAGTTAACAAGAACAAAAATTTAATAATAAGATGTGTAAAGCGTTTTTTATTCATCTTAAATTAGTTTTCATATTCTCACCTATGAATTTTAATGTTCACAGTTTGAATCTTACGATTCCGCAAAGCAGTTAAATGATAATTTCGTCATACAATAGTAATTTATATATATATATATTCGATATTCTCAATACTTATAGTATAAGGGTTTTAGTAAATTTGTTCTGCTCTATAGTGCTGAATATACTTTTAAAAGAGTTTTAGAGAAGTTTGAAATTACTTTAGAACTGGAGTGAGCTTCAGTTTTTTAGAATCAGTTATGAGCAAACAAAGACTTAAAACTATGTACAAAAGAATATTTTTAAATAAACATTCTTGAAAACTTAAAAAAAAGATTCTATTAAGAACTTAAATTTAAAATTCGGCAGAACAAAATAAAATAATAATTAGAAATAAGATTTCCGATTCAAAAAATGAAGGGTATATTATTGATTCTACTAGAACTAGAGTTATTGTAAATTTTTACAGATAAAACATTTTTATACTTTCTTATTCTACTTCTATTCCATCTCTGTAATGTTGTAAATGTGAATTCTGAATGTTCCATTATCATGATTTCATCATTATCTTTAATTATGTGTATGTTATTAATTGCGCGTGATCATGAAGTTCTTTCGGATATTGGGTTGAGAGAAAAAAAAAGTTGTGATACCATCAACAGGATATGAAAGATTTTTATTTTGGAACTTGATTTATAATGTAATTTAAAATTTTAATTCTATTTATAATGTAATTTGAAATTTTAATTAGCTTTAGTAATATATTGAGGAAATAAAAAAAACTTGCAAAATAATTTCAAACTTGAATTTTAAATTAGTTACACTAATTTTATTGCTCAAATTTAGCTTTAGAAAGGCTTTCCGTTTAACAAAATCCAGAACAATATCTTTTTCCTTTAGAATGCTTCTTCCATATAGTTTTACATGTATTGAGATACATTTTTGACGCTGGAAACACAAACAAAAATTAAGTTTCGCGACGCCTTTTTGATATTGTGCGCAATTTATGGTTAATTTTTAGGAATATATATTTCAGTTTGATGATTTTGGTGGTTACGCTAATTCTGCGCTTCCATACAGCAGTAAACACTCACCAGACGTTTGTTCTCAACAAGTTATGGAATTTTATATTCATAGCACATGTCAACAAAAGTTGTCACTTGAAAATGACATTTACATCAACTACTTTTGTGCCTAGAATTGCACTACTTCTAATATTTTATTATCATATTATTAAACTGTATTTACGAGGTCCGAAGCTTCTGCCAAGCGGCGGTACCGTAAATGGTTAAACTTTCACGAATAATGGTCAATTTTTAAATATCTATTTCAGTGTTTATGATGCGTTCTAATAATCAAATAAAATTACATGTTAAGTTACAAAAGAGTTATAAGGGATTGAAATTTTTCTTGCTCTATGGAAATATTACACAAATGATATTCTCCTAAAATTTACCTTTACCTACTCTGAATACCAATGTATAATAATAAAGGATAGAATAAATAAAATACTTACTATGATTAAAATAGATGTAAACTATATCTTGTGGTAATGATCTCAAAGAAGAAAATGCGAAGTAATTTAAATATTGAGAGCTACAATGCAGTGGAATTACGTTGTTTGTGAACAATCGCAATTTTTTCCGGATTTAAGCAAAGTCATGATGTGAAATTAAAAGAAATTGAAATACTTCATTTAAGTACGAATGATTTTCTAGCTAAAATTAGAATTTAAATGTGTGTTGCTTCTGAGAAATAATTTACAATGTTTTTAATTTCGTAATTGTATTATTTAATACTTTGAAAAATTTACTCGACGTAAATATTTTGCTTCAGAAAAAGTAATGCAAAATATCTGAAGTTTCTCTAAACTAAAAATAACTAAAGTTTACTTAAGATCATCGGTGTTCTAGGAGAGATTGAGTAATTTAGGTTTAATTGCAATAGAGAAAGATTTGTCAGAAGAAATTAACTTGGATGACATTATTGACGAACTTGGAAGCAAGAAAGTGATGAGAGTGGAATTTTAATTTAATATTTTATTTAATGGAACAATTATAATGCTTGTAACGTTTACTTTTCAAATTGTTTCACTATGTACGCATACTCATATTTCGTTTTCTTATTAATATCTTTTACATATGTGATGTGAAGAAACAGACTTTTGCTAAATTTTGATTATGCGTCTGTTGTCTTTTTCAGAAAATTAAGTCTATAATCGACACTTGCTTTATATTAGGAATTTTACTGATAAATTAATGAAACTTGTCGCCGATTCGTTAAATACGTCAGTTGTAGCGGTTACAATCAGCTGCCTTCTCCTTTCTATGGTAGGTGGCGCTACTGGAGCCATCTTTTTCCCATGATGCCTCTCGGTCATTCTTGTCTGTGTGCTTGTCTCCTGATGTTGTTCTCTGTCTTGTCTTGTGTCTTGTAACTTTAATGCTCTGTGCTGTGGAACGTAGCCTAATAAAAAATGGTTCCTAAAATTGAATGGATTCTTCAGCAGCACTACACACAAACTTGAGTCTCGTCCCTCTATACAGTTACTTTTTTTTTCCTATCTGCTTAGAAATTTTCTTTCACTTATTTTCACATTAAAGAAATTGCGAAAATTTTTAATTTTAAATACACTGGTTTAGAAAATGATTGAAGGTATTATAGAGTGAGGAGGCGGCTGAAATTAAATGGCACGAAGGCGGCTGCTCATCTAGAATCAGGCCTGCTCATAGGTGGAAGATAACTTACGATAAACGCAGCTTGGCTTGATACGAAGTATCGTTCATCTATACATTTTATTTTGAATTTTCTTCTTGATTTAATTACCTTTTTGTAATTTTGAGTTGAGAATATGATTCGAAGTCAAAGAGAGTGCGATTTTCGCTAGTAACTACGTTTTGCTAGTGGAATAAATTATGAAATTAGTGTTAAAAAGTAATTACGTTTTAAAATATGGGACACAAAGAAAGTTATTATTTTATAACAAACATTGACTG
Organism: Araneus ventricosus; assembly: GCA_013235015.1. Classification (NCBI taxonomy): domain Eukaryota; kingdom Metazoa; phylum Arthropoda; class Arachnida; order Araneae; family Araneidae; genus Araneus; species Araneus ventricosus. The sequence continues at coordinate 11,295 of BGPR01021853.1, forward strand.
TTTTTAGGGTTTAATTTTGTTTATGAATGTTAAAATTTCAACATTAAGATAAAGGTGATATATAGTTTTCTTTAAAGAGCGAGTTCTATATGTAGTAGAAGTTGGGATGGAAAATTTTTCAAATGTAATATTTATTATAAAATTATAAATACTATTTTTATTATTATAACTAGTTAGTTTTTTCAAATTATCATTGATCTATTGAATTAATAAAAGGAAGGACGATCTAGGAGAATTTATTAAAAATCGGATGTTTTTAAAACAGAGACGAAACATCAAAACTAGCAGGGCCGGCTGGAGGGGGGTGCGAACGGTGCGACCTACAAGGCCCCGCGCTGCTGACGGATTTTACAAAACGAGAACGTTTTTTTGCGATTTGTTTGTTTTTATCCAACCATACATGTAAAACATTTCAAAAACAGGAGACTGCGAGTTATACGTTCCGACGTCTTCGGGAAATGGCTCAAGTCGGTTTCAGTTGATAACATTCAATACATTCCCTGTTCCCGAAACAATTGCTTCAGGGACTTCTGTTGGGATCCACATCTGTTTGCCTAATGGCCAGCAGATAGTTTTTCCCAGGGCAGCTTAAAGAGGCACCTCTAGATGAATGTTTTATCTTCGGCTTATCTAGTTCTAAATTGAGCCCATCTGTTCCCCTTGTGTCCAACAGGATTGCTAAACGATGATGAATCACATATGTCAAAGGAGTTTCTCGTTTTTCTTGCAAAAAGTGTGGTTTTCCAGAATCTATGAATTCATCGTAGGTACTTGCTAAATGTATTCTGTTAAATCTATCCATCCCACTATCAAGCCATCAAGAACACACACTTTGTGGTTCCCCCTCCCCATCTTCTCCTTATCTAGCTCTAAGTTAAGCACATGTATTTCTTTTGTGCCCGGTAGGACTGCTAAGTGATGATGAGGCACATATCACATGGGTTTTTCTCTTTTCTTGTTAATTCTGGTTTTCCAGAATCTATAAATTCATCGTAGGTACTTGTTAAAAGGTAGCCTGTTACATCTATCTCTCAGAGTTTAACCAATAGCAGTGAATCTGAAATACTGAATCTGGAATATTATTTGGATTGTGTGAAACACTACGGACAACACAATGAGTCTTTTCGGAAGCTTAATTTTCAGTTGAATAGTTCGTTCGCATTTAGAATGCAGTGAATACAGCAAAATAAAATATTCTGCTTTTGTTCTTGCAGACAAATTTCAGGTATGCTATTTTTTATAGTTATTCATTAAAAAAATTCTTTTTTATATTTCCAAGAAAAAATTTTAATATTGTAATAGGTTATCAATTTTGAAAACAATGTAGTTTCCCCTTTGTTTTTGTAGTACAATATTTTTGTTATTTGTTGTTATTGAATACATTTCAGAAAAGAGATTTTTTAAAATTTTAAACGACAATTGGTGTTTTATACTCTTTTACATTGTGCAGTTTTCATTTTAATATGTTACTTATTTGGAATCTTTTTATTATTTTGACAAACAACATATCAAAATCATTTGGATAATTTTAAAATATGCGAAGCATTTTGAAGATTGATTCAATTTGAATATCCTAACATCGAAACTATCAGTAGGTTGTGAATAATTGTAGATAGGGTGATTAGGTGATTCTCTTTTTTAGTTTTATCTTTTTTGTCTATTTGTTATTAAATATGAAGAAATAATGAGCTCAACTTTTAAGAATTCATTTCATAATCTAAGTTAAAAGAAAATATCATTCATACGGTATGAAATTTTATTTCAATACTGTAATCGTAAATCGACAGAAAAATTGAAAGTGCGGGAGGGACTTTTTCTCTTAATTGGACTGCATGGTTAAAAATTATTTAAAGTTTCTAGAACCTTCATGTTTTGAAAAAACTCTAATTGAACCTATTTTCTTATTTTATAATTCTAATTTTAGCACTGAAAGTTTCCAAACTGAACCGTTTTTAATATTTCCTCACAAAAGCAGGAAGACAGCACACAATTCTACAACATGTGTTCGCAAAAAATAATTAAAGAATTTTTTTAATTTAAAAAAGTAATGCTTGAACTCAATTATCATATTCAAATAACTGTTTCAAAATGTGAATGTCAAATTATTTAATTTACACTTGCATCAAATAATTGAATCCGCTTCAGTCCCAATGACTGAGCAACCTCTGCATTATTTAAAGTTACTTATAAATTTATCTGAGTTTATACTTTTCTATTTCTCTGAAATGTATTTACAGTAATTCGCATTTATTATTGAATATTCAGTACGTTTCTGTTCTCGTTCTACAATAATGGAAGCACACAATTATACTTGAATCAAAAAGTTTAAAAATATTTTACATTTCTTTCGTTCAAAAATTGCTATGGAGGTTTTAAAATTTATACTATCTCACGGTGGCGATGTTTTCCCAAATCTGTGAAATTCACTTTTGACAAATGACACTTTTAACAATTTCAGTCTCGGTTGCTAGCTGTAAACTCTCATTCAGCAAACTGATATTAATATTGTCATTTTCTCGAGAAACCATGGGAGATGGTCTGAGTGATCTTGCATTTCTTAGCATCGAAATATACACTTCTGATAAAATTAATTCGATGGAGTAATTGATGAATTTTTCTCCATGAAAGCTAGAAAAGTGCATGTTTAATAGAAATCCAATATAATTCGAACTATCATTTGTCTAATATAACACCACATTAGTAAGTATTGAATATTTGGATTATTTAACCTTCCAGCAGTCACGCTTATTGTGGGAGATACTTATATTGCGCATCGTATTACTTGCTTATATCGTTCTTTTAAAATTTAAGTGCAATTTTTTAAATATGATATTTATTTAGTATGGAGCTATTAAATACAGATTACATAAATAAAAGTTGCATTCATTTTTGTAAAATAATAGGATATAAATATATAATACGATGCGCGATACAAGTACCTCGTACATACGCTCGACTTCTGGAGGGTTAAATTTTTGCCTTTTCATAATTATTTCTGACAAATTAATAACTATTATTAAATTCATTGTTGATTTCGGGTAGAATAATGTTTTTAACGATTTTAGCATTAAATTTTGTATGCTCGTCATATTAAATTTAAAAATTATTTTAATTATCAAAAAGTATTTTTAAAATTATATTTCTTATATTCCTTATGCATAAATTATATTCATTTATTAATTACGTTCTTTTCCAACCTGAGCAATTTAATAATTACCAAAATGGAATAAATCATTATTTTGTTATACGAATTTTGTTGCAAGGCCCCGCAAATGAACTTTGAACTAGGCCCCGCTTTTGTTTGGGTCGGCCCTGAAAACTAGATATATACAAACGTATCCGGGTCATATGGTCACTTCAGGTAAAAAAAAACCAAGAATAATAAAACGTCGTGTTATATTGTTAAATGCAGAATTCACAATATTGTCGTCACTACATTTATCAACGTCGTTAAACATAGAATTTACAATATTGTCAGCACTACATTGATCAACGTTGTTAAGCGTAGATTTTTCAATATTGTCACCACTACATTGATCAAAGTAGAGGGAATAGAGAATTCTCAATATTGTTTACATAGTATACAGTATTCGGCTTTTTAATGAAAAATTGTTCCATTGAATTTTTTGAAATATTATCTTAAATAATATGAATTATTAAGCTAAAACTAATATTTTTGCACCAAAATGCTACGTTTACAAAACTTTTAAAAATTTAGATACAGCATCCGATATTCCTTGGTATTCACAATATTGTTGAATATTGCTCTAAATATTTTACAATATTGTTGTGCTACTGGGGATGTTTGAGTCACATGACAATTTACTAGCATGCAGTGGCGTACCTACATAAAATGGCGCCCAGGGCAAATACCGAAACTGCGGCTCCCTCATCATTTTCTTTTCGGAAACTTTCTGCCTGGGAGTGCAAAGATTAAAAGTGCAAATAAACTTAAAGTTTAACATATAAAACTTTTTTGAGTTGATAGGATTTACAAATTTTTTAACAAAATTTCGCTAAATTTTCGCAGAAAACTTGATGCATTCTAACTTTAATCCTTTAAATATGGCTGAAATCAGAAAATCAAAGTTTTTTGTAAGAAACTTTTGATATATTAGAAAAATATAAATAAAAGGTGCATTCCATTTATCTCGTATTTGAAAAATAATATAAAATTTTTGCATATCTCTTAATCAGTCGAAAAAGACCAACATACATACGAATAAAAATGAAAAAAATTATATGCATTACTTTTTGCCCATAGATAGTATATAAAAACTCTAAACATTGAAGTTAATCTTTTGCTAATAGAGATAAAATCATACAAAAACCTTAGTAACAAATATATTTAATAATATTCGCAATATAATTCATCATATAATTTCATACATATCTTTAAATATATTGATCAAAATTCATAACTAATAAAATTAAAACCGTTTTATCTAGCCCTACAAAGTTGAAATTCATGGCTCAAATTAGGGGATACGCTATTTCAGCGGAAAAAAAATGCTAATTCAAATATGAATTAAAATTAAAACGTTATTAATTTGTCTATAACATGTAAAATCGCTAACACTTCCTTATTATTTTAGTAGACATTATTTATGTACATAAAAAAACGATACATTATTTTTGAAAAAACTTTGGAAGGCTTTAGGGTATCCGAAATGTTATAAATTAACCTTTCTGGGTTTTAATGAAGCAAAAATGTTTATAGTTACAATACTTTAGTACTTAAATGTTTGTACATGTGCTTAACATAAGGAATACAAACAAAAAAAAATGACTGCCATATTTACATATTTATACAATTATTTTATTTTGAGTATTGCTAGTTTAATGATTTGTGATAGCCAAGGCATTTTTTTTTTAACAGTAAAATTAATTGGTGACAATAGCGTAATTTAGCGCTTCACAGTACGGCAGGAATTGAATTTATCTTCTTTACGCATTTATTCAAGTTAATTATTAAAGAAATAGCTTTCATTTAACTTGATTTCAACGTCAATGCGGACTGATAATTTTAATTACAAACTTCATGCTGTCTTTTCTCTCCCTCTCAGTACTTTTTGTTGTTGTTTGTTTGTGTTTGGCAGAACAATTGCATCTAGGTGTGTTTTGTAAAATAAAATTTAAAATAAACATTATCACATTTTCACCATACAAATAATTGAAATATTCAGTACTAAAAACAATGTAAAGATAGCGAGCATACGACTTTTAAAGTTGCTGGAGTGCTCTTACACTACGTGAAAAAAATAGAGGTATATTTTCCATTCTTCACTCTTTGCTGATTGAAAATAGAAATGACACTTTTGAACAATTTATCACCAATTTCCAACGAAACTGATATCCAGTCAATTTGAATCAGGCATACCGTGTGAAACCATCAGAAACCCTGTTGAGATAACCATCCTTAATCAACTTTCCTTATCTCCCACCCCACCGAGACTCAAATCTGTGAAAAGGACCTTCCTTTTAAACAAGTTTTTAATTTCATTGAGGGGCTTTGGATCGGCAAATCTCTGAAACATAATATTACTTATTATTTTGTCGCAGCTTGAGGTTTCCGGGTTGTAAAAATGACTGCATCGTTAAGATTTTCCCACACTTTTTTGAAACCATTTCAATTTCATTTGTCCAGCATTCCCGATAGGGGCCCCTGGACCCCCTCGTCCCCTATTGGAGCCACCCCTGGTGAATACTCGTTTCTTTTATGTTAGCTGCAACTATTTTCTTATGGTTTTGCTGTACTATATCGTAAAATACAACTTTATATTTTCTCTTTTTGGTTGTTTTTGCAAATATTAAAAGAATTATCTATATAAGAGTGAATACTAATTATAAACTTCAATATTTCTGTAATTAAGATTGTCTAAATCTTGCAGATACTTTATGAAGAAGCGTTCTTTGAGTTGCAATCAACCAATTTAATTCTTGTAAAAAAGGATTTTGGGAATCAGCATTTAGTAGTATGCTGCAGTGGCGTAGCGAGATGTGGGCTAGGGGGTATGGATGCCCCGGAAAGCAGTCTTAGAGAGTACCACGGGGAGAAAACATTAGTGCATTTATACCCACTTTTAAAGTTAAATGAGACGAGGGGGCGGAAAACACCATACCCCGGGCGCCATTTACCATCACTAAGCCAATGGTGATGACTGGAGGCGAAAAAATGATAGTATGCCCTGGGCGCCATTTACTCTTGCTACGCCACTGAGATGCTCAGGTGCCCGGTTTCATGTACAGTTTGTTTTCGGTCGCCAAAGAATCCGTTGCCTGCTACGAGCCGCGTTGGCCTAGTGCCAAAGTCTTGGCTTCAGGGCGGGGGGGGGGGGTTCTAAGCTCGAAACCCGATTCCGCTAAAAGATTCGCAGTGTATGAGGGCCTGGTACACGTTAACTTTACCATCGTGGCTTAGACGTCTTCCCGCTGGTGTGGTGCGGAAGTTTGGAGAGGGAAGTGCCAGCTCAGATGTCGCTCTTGTCATTTGACCGCGATTCAACCGCGTTCCAAAGTAGCCCTTATGTTGGTTCAAAATAATGGGACGTTAATATAACTAAATCTAAAACCGTCGCCCACTACAGTTTGTTTGTCAATTATTTAAATTCGAGTTGCATTTGAAACAGAGATGTAGTGGAGTCGGAACGCAGTTCTGGCACTGCTTTTTTTACAATAAATAAATTACAAAAAAATAATGAAAACGTACTTAAAACGGCGAAATTTTTGTCACCCAGGTTAGAGCTTTCCGTACTACCCAGCACTGCTTACTTCGAGAATACACCACTGATTTAACTAGCGGGAGTAGTCTCCCCGAAACTTTCTGGCATACGACCAGTAATGTGGGGTGGGTAAACACCCAGTGGGTAGGTAAATCTTTTTGGGGTATTTACCAAAGGCCTGGTTATTTTGAGAAAAAATTATGAATGGTGATTTGCAATGAAACCTATAAAATTTATGAATTCCCAAAAACTTAATATTTTGCAAAAAAATGCGTATGTTCGCGGATTTTGTCCAAAATTTGACAGAAACCTACAAATTATGTTTAAAGACCACATACCAAATTTCATCCCCGTAACTCTAATAGTTTTCGAGTTATCGTGTTCACAGACAGACATAATTCCAAAATTTTGTTTTTCGGACCCGGGAGGTCTAAAACGTTGAGATTCGTCAAAATTTCGAGTTCGAATTTTTTGACGATTACAATATTTTCTCTTTGTATACTTCGTATACAAGAAAGTAAAAAGTTCGATTAAGCTGGTATTCCTTTCTGAGGAGCATCGGCTTAATCGAACTTTTAGTGGACGAAATTTTTATGTCCATAAGGACGTGTCTAATTACAAAATACACTGGGGGGGGGATTCAGCGCTACAATTTTCTACACGCAGTTAACAGGTGTGTTCGTGTATTTATTAGCTAAAATCTAGAACACTGTATACATGCTTCGACAAGGCCTGTGCCGAATCAAACATGATCAAGAGGAGAAAGGAAAAAATTTGAGATAAGTTACCAACTTCTTAGCCAATGGAGCCAATTGATACTCACGTGATACATGTCAACAGTGTCGAATCAGTTTAATTTGGAGTTCATTACGTGATTTATAGGAGGAACAAGGATATAGGATTACAGCATAACGTAAGACAAAGTGCATTAAAAAATGAGATGACATGCACAGTTACTGTTGCTATATATCTATGATACAATGTGCATTGGTTTCATTTTATCAGTTAAACATCTCTGAGTAGATCTGGCATACTTTTTAAAAAGATTTTTATTGATGTCAATCGGAAATATTTGGTCGTTGCATATATATTTACTGGGAAAAATTATTTTTGAACAGTAATACATATACTAGAAAGTCGCTAGAAGAACACTCCAGCTTATTGTTTTGTTACATGTCATTACTCAGAATAACCAGCGGTAGAGATCTCCCCTAAACTTTCTCGCGTACTCCATAACACATGTGGAGAAAAAAATAAGGTAAACGGCAGTAAAACGCACCAAGAGTCCCTAACACAGGTGGAGAAAAATAAGCAAACAGGCATACACAAGAGTTTCCCTTGGCGCGCGCCAAGGCGAAAGGCAGGTACTCGCCAATACGCTATATAACCTTGCGTAAGAGAAAGAAAACTGAATATGCAATTTGAACGCCTTTTTTTTTCAGCCGATTGAAAGGAAAATTGGGCACGAATCTACAATCAACGTTGGCATACCTCAAACCAATTTTTATTTATCTAAGTCATAGGGTGTAGGAGTTATCGTGTTCACAAGTATGCGATTATACAGACCAACAGACAATAAAACTTTTGACTGATTTGGTAAAAATTTTGATACAAACCTACAGTCTTGATGATAAAAACTGTGTACCAAATTTTATTTATCTAGCTATTTAAGTTTTTGAGTTATCCTGTTCACATGAACACGGACAGACAGTCTTCCCTTGGATGAATTTTGTCCAAAATTTGATAGAAACCTACAAATTATGTGCAAAGATCACAAACCAAATTTCATCCCTCTAGCTGTAACCGTTTTTGAATTATCGTGTTCACAGACAGACAAATAATCAGTCATAATCCGAAATTGTCTTTTTCGGACTCATGGAGCTCTGAAACGTGGATATTCTTCAAAATCTCGAGCTCGAATTTTTTGACGATTACAATACTTTCTCTTTGTATACTTCGTATACGAGAAAGTAAAAATGAAGGAAAATAACAATTAGGAATAGGGAAATATCTTTTCCCGTTTTTTTTAATTAATTTTTTTCTGGACGGTTGAGAGTTATTTTTCTCGATCGAGTTCCTCGCGCGGCACTTCTTCGGAACGTTGCTGGCAATTTTGATTGGCGGACGCGCAGGATACGTCATGATCTTCACCTGAATGAATTACTTCGATTATTATTTTCGGATTCGATTTTATATTTTGCTTGCTGTATAATAATAATTTTCACGTTCCAATTTTGTAATATTGTTTTGGATTAACGTACTCTGTACTGTAGGGCGAAAAAAAAATAAATAAGCAGGGCGATTTTTTTTTTTCATTTTGTTAAAGTCCCAATTCCACGGGCAACGCCGTGCGTTCGGCAGTGTCCGCCGAACCGGGGGTACCAGAATAGACCCCTTAGTCTCGCATATTTTACTTGAAGTATAATAATCATTTTCACGTTGCATTTTTTAAACATTGTTTTGGATTAATGTACTCTGTACTGTAGCGCGAAAAAAAAAAGAAAAAAAAAAGCAGGAAAATCAAATAATGTGCATCTTTTGTTTTCGAAACTTTTTCATGTCATTGTGAGCGTTTTTTTTTTTATTTTCATTTTGTTAAAGTCCTGATCCCACGGGCAACGCCGTGCGCGTACTGCTAGTTATATATATTATTACCAATATTCATTGCCTATGTACGATAATGCCTTCCAAAAAGTGCAAAAGGGATTCAAATATCCATATTAAGCATATTTTAATGATTAAGTTTCTGAAAATTATACAGAGTTTTAAGTATTAAGCGGAAAAACAACACGAAATCGTAATATCATCCTAGAATAAAAGCAAAAACTTATGTTAAAATATCTTTTAGGAGACATTTTATAACTTTCACATGCTTGCTGCGTTCGTTCAGAAATGGACCAACAGATGGCAGTACGTGCAAACCGAAACAAAATCTACCGATTTCGTTATATTTACATTTTCACATTTCAGTGCTAGGAAAAATGGACGACGTTAGGGAGGTAAAATTAAAGAGAAGTGACTCCATAGGTCTAGGATTTTCTGTTTTTGGCGGAAAAGGCTCAGATTTTCCGCCAGTAATTTATCAAGTCGTTGACGAATCTCCGGCAGCTGTCAGCGGCGTGGTAAGTGATATTTTAAATTTTTTATGTGACGACTCGTACAACGCGTGTAGTGGACGCTTATGTACCGCCTAATTTCACCGTTACTGTTTACAGCGCCGGCTGTCTCTCTTCAATACCATGTGTAAAATCACAGCTGATCAACATTACACGTTAAAAAACAATATTCAGAATTCGATCAATTTTTCAACTTGACAACTGTCTGATCACTTATGAGTGCTGTGAAACTGATTCTGACTCATCAGTTGTTTTGATCTTCGGAAAAAAAAACCCGAGAAAAATTTAGTCACAACTGATTCTTAATTTTGTCGTTTTCTTTACACAGAATGAATTTCTTGCAAAACTAGATTGAATTTCTTCCTTTTTCTTATGAATTATTTTCTTTAAATCCATAAATTTCATTTATTGTTTTATTTGTAGTCATGAAGTCACTTTCACGTGTCTTCGTCGTTCGAACGATAATATTATCAGTTGTGTAAATTGCAGCTGTTCTAACAAATAAAAATGGTAAATACATGATATCGTAGTACGCTTGAAATTTCTAAATTTCAAAACACTACATTTACTTTGTGCAGTCTGGTGTTGTAGAATTGGAAAGTTTTGATTTATTTGATGAAGTAGTTTTGGTTTTTCTTTCCTGATTATATTTGTTTTGTCAGATTAAAAACTAGTTATGACAGTTCATGGTTATGTGCAACATTACTATAAGTATAGTGATGATAATAGTTAAAAGCTGTCAATTTGTTATTGATATTTGTTTTGCGTATTGCCATGCTCTGATTCATACTTAAAAGTCATCACTTTTCACTTGCAGCATAGGCATTAAGAAGTATTATCTGGCACTTTAAATGCATGTCTGATCATTTTAAAATTATATATACTAAAAATATGACATAGGCAATAATAAATAAACATCATAAATAACTTAACGTCTTAAACATGACATCTATTGTATGGATATCATGTCAGTATTCACCCAGCTTGTTTCAATCGCAGAATAAAAAATCAGGATAAATTGTTTGTTTCTAGAAAAAAAAAACCTTTTTGTCATATATTTTAAAAGATTTATTGGAATACTCATCTATAGTTAATTTTTTTACTTTACTATGCTGGTTAAAATTATTAATATTGTGGGTAAACTCGTCAAATTGTATTCATATATTAATCTGCAATTACTAGTGAAATATGCCAACTTAATATAAGCATCATTCCTGTCAGTTTCATTTCTTATATTTATAAATTACGATTCCTGAATGATGTGAATAAATCATGATTCCTTAAATTACGATTATTTATGATTCCTTACATGCTGAGTAATTACTTAATTTATAACAAGAAAATGAAGATAACTGGGCATATTTCTTTTAACATGTCATCTTGGATGTGTCGCATATATATATGGAATCATAGGAGAATTCAAGCACCCAAATGACTGGTTAATGTAATATTTACCTGACTTCTAGGTAATATTCAGTATTATAATATTCTTCAGTTAATTGAGAAAATTTATAAATCAGTAGATTAATTTTCAAGATGCTTTGTAATGAAATAATTACCGTGGAATTATGTTAGGCATGTTAATAAATTTTTATCCATGCTTTTATTTTGTTTCTTCTTGCCTGTTCTTTTCCTTCATTAAATATTTTTTGAATAAAAATGTTGCTTTAAGATGATACAACTAATATTCCCAAGTTGGTGATTTTATGGAAACTTGACATAAGCAAAGAAAAGCATTTTTACAAGACTTAGTGGAGTATACCTGTAATTATAATTCTTTGGAGTGAATAATTATTTTTGGTTTTTAAATGCCATTTTAAAAATTAACATGATTTCAGTTATTATGAAGTATCTTTGATCTGTGATAAGAGAGGTATGGGGCATAATTTATACTTAAAGTGGAGTATGACTGTTATGTATTGATTATTGCATGAATCATGTGGTTGATATCTTTCTTTTTTTACACTAAAAAATTGCTTTATTATTTTTTGAAATTGATAACGAATGAACAAATATTTTCTTTCTGAAATTTATTACATTTTTGATATTTATTTTGTATTACGATTACATACATATATATTATATACAGTTATTCATAATTATATTGCACACAAAAGCAATTGTGTTCTAAAATGTAATATGCTATACATATTTTACATAGAAGATTTTTTGATTGATCTATGGCCAATGCAATTTCAATAATTTTGCAATGAATTTCTTTCAAAGAAGCCTTTGAATGTAAAACTGGTCAACAGCTTAAATTCGTTGATAATTTGCAATTGAATTGGAACAGAAGGCTGTGTAAATTATTGTTACTCTGAGGAATCTTATGCATTATAAAGAAATATTGACAAGATTTTGCTTTCACAACAGTTTACTTTGTTTTTTAGATACCTAGTTTAGTTCTTTTGTAAGAAATTTATGATTTTAAACTATTATATTGAATATTTTTAATTAAATTTTATTTGTAGGTTATAAGAATAGCGAATAAAAATTTCATGCATGATATTATTTCAAACTATAAATTTGAATTGTATGCTTTTAAGAAAAAAAGTGGATGTAAATTTTTAAAAAGTTGAATTTAAATTTTTCTGAAATACCTAAAATGGGCTTTTTGGTGGCTGTAACTTATGACAACTTTTATTTTCCGAAGCACAATGATCCATGCAGTGTGATTTTAATAATAACTGTTTCTTTTCTCTATTAATTTTAATAGTTTTTAAAGCTGTTAGAAGTAGATTTTAACTTGTGGTGGGTATTAAAGAACTTGAAAGCTTGGCTGGTCTTAGGAAATTCAATTTCTTTTGCGTCATGAAAAAAAAAAAACTTTTATGATTAATGATACAGGGTGTACACAAATGAAGTGACACATTTCAAAAATTGATTGAAAAAACTAAAAATGTTGGAACTAAGAATTTTTTTACAAATGAGAGCGCATCTCAAAGTTTTTTTTCAGATAGGTAACATGCCATTTTGGTGGTCTAGGGGGTCGTAAATTACTGGAAATCAAAAATTTGTTTAGAGCCATTATTTGAGAAAATATTAAAATTGGAAGAAAAATAAAAGCATGTATTTGTAGGGAATTTTACGCTCTTTAATTTGTTAATTCACATGTAGTGTGGAAACTGAAGAGTTTTCGTGATATTCAAGAAAAACTAAAAAAGAAACCAGAAAACGCGCATTGGCTTCTGCTGATCGGTAGACTTTGTGTACAAATTTAGAATGGCGTAACGCCACGTTACCTATCTGAAAAAAACTTCTTGAGATGCGCTCTTATTTAAAAAAAAATCCTGTAGTTCCAACAATTTTAGTTTTTTAAAATTAATTTTTGAAATGTGTCACTTCATTTGTGTACACCCTGTATTATCAGGAGTGGCGTTAAAGTCCTCCCTATGGATGACAGGGTTATCCCGATGGGGGGCATGATGATGAGTCTCTCGAATTTTCGCCTGATCATTGATGTTGCATGAACAGGGTACAAAAATTTACCGCAATGGGGGGGGGCACTGCATGCCCGACATGGGGTGCTTGCCCCTCCCGGACCCCCTACTGTTGCCACCCCTGGATATTATTGTTTTACTTTGAAACTACATGGTGCTATTGGGAATAGACTGCTCAAGTGAAATGAGTAGGATCACATCTGAAGTGACATCCTTCTCTTCAAACTTACTTGCCATATCAGTGTGACGACATGCTGCCCGCTGTGATAGATCTAACTTGCATTAGGCACGTTGTTTTCAGTGGAATTGGGTATCAAACATGTGATACTTCCATCACACTAGATTCTGCTACGAAGTTGAGATTATGATGGTTTTTAAAATTTTTATTCATTGAACTCATTCGTACAGTGAAATTTTTTTGGAAGCAATTTAAAATTCTAGTAATATTTCAGTGTATTCTGAAAATTGAACAGTTTCTTTGCTTTATGATGATGATTTTGTTGATCAAAATTTTTATAAGTTAGGCTAAATTGTATTCTTAATTTACATGTGTGGTATTCTAGTAACAATGGGAAAAGTCAGAAATTTTATTTCTGAAATTGAATTAGAAGGCTATTTTTAGGTTTTAACAAACACTTCATGCAAGTTAGCATTACTCTCTAACTTAACTACTCTCAAAATTCCAATTATTTTTTAAGTTCAAAAACTATGATATGTTATCTTTTTATGTTTAGAGCTATTTCGTAAAATTTATGATTTTAGAATCAACTTTTACTGGCCTGTAGTGACTTGTGGCTGTATCTGATATTTAAGGCTTTTTATGATAGTTCATTAACTTCTACTTTTATTTTAAAAAAATCAAAAGAGAAAAAAAATTAAGGCGTTTTGAATTCAAGCAAACTAATGAAGTAGGTGGAGTAAAAGTTTTTGAACTTAAGTGTTGTAGCTCGATTGTTTCTTTTGTAACAGGAGTTTCTGACTACACAATTGCTATATTGATGAGTCAACCGACTAATTAGACATTATCATGATTGCATAATTAATTAGACAGGCGTCGACAATGGTTTATGTTGATGTGATGGAACTAGTTGAATATCTGATTACGTTGTCGAAAAATAAACACTTTTGTGTGTGGGGGGAGGGGGGGGGGAGAGAGAGAGAACCTGAAATCGTCTGCATTTGTCGGAGCACATGATCCCTTTGGTTAGCTCCTTGAATTAAGTTTATTTCATGCTCACGTGATGCGCGTCAAATGAATTCTGTTTGAATTAAAATAATTCTGATGAGGAAGTGCAAGATTTTTAAAAGCAAGCAATATTCTGTAAGCTGTATTCCGTCGCCCCCTGCTAAAATTTTATCTGGAATTGTGAGACGTTTTAACATCTTAAAATAAATACTAAATTTTCGGGTTAAACGTTGCAT
>BGPR01021854.1:0-25993 GCA_013235015.1 Araneus ventricosus
TACTTTATATGTAATTTCTTTAGTTTTCTAGAAATTTTCCTTATAATGGCAGACAATGAAACAAATGAATTAAAAATTACGAAGTGAAAATATGGTATTCTAAAAGCTTGCACAATAAACTCTTTCAATTCTACAAGAATGTTTACATGTGGTTTTGATATAAAATGAACACTTTAAAATAACAGTAGATAAATACAGACATATTTATGAAAAAAAGTATTACAATTTTTATTTACAATTTTTTTTTTTAAATAATTCTAAGATTTTAAATTTAAAGTAAATAATTTGTTTCCACTTTTGCAACAAACTTTTGTTACCCATAATCTTCCACATTCTGGCTGAGAATCAATGAATGATTGGAAGACGATCTGAAATGAATTAAAAGAAATAGCTATTATTTTTAATAATTTAAACACTTTTGAAAAAAAAATCATTTAGAAATATTTTCAATAACTTTATTGCATTCAGGAAAGTCTTATCACTTACATTCAAATCAGCCATAATTTTTTCAACTTCATCTGCTCTACTACCAATACAAGATGCGCAACTGAGATGAAATGATGGATTCTGTAAATAATTAAGTGTAATTTACAAGTCATAAATTAATCAGACAAATAATTCGTATTATATATGTATATATAAAAAAAACTGTTAAATTACACTTGTCATACATGAAAAAAACCCTTATCAAATAAAAATAATCCTGAACAACTGTTTACTCTGTTATTAAGTCATAATGCTATGTTATCAATGTGATAATATTACTATTAAGCATCAAGTTTACAAACATTCAATTTTTTTTTCTTTCATAAAGAAATATTTACTTTATTTTACTGTTTTGTAAATTCACAGGAAATAATAACAGTAAATGCATAAAATAAAACACCGATTAGAAGCTTAATTCAATTTTCATTATTGCTATTAACATAAAATTCATGTTTAATTAATGTTATTATTTCGATTATTAATGTGAACTACATTTAGCAATTATTTAAAAAAGTATCAATGGCTGAAAATTATTTCTGTAACCCAGGAGAAAAATAAATTGAATGGTAGTATATTTTCCTATCATGATTAGTTAATTAAATTATTAACTAAATTGAATCCTCACCTTATAAAAGTTGGGCAATTTGAACTCTTGAACACAAGCATCCACTTTCCTGAGAATCTTCAGTAACTGGTCATATCCATAATGGACTTTCAATCCTACAAATGTTCTAAGCAAATAAGATATCAATAATACTATAACAAAAATCTTATAATATACAGAATTTTATCTGAAGTGTTTGAGAAACCTTTATGAGAAATTGTTGATGTTAAAATCAATCTAATCTAATACAAAAATTAATATTTTACTAAAAAATTCAAAATAAAAAAATTATTTTTTAAAAAAATTAATTTTTAAACAAGCTATAAAACACTGCAGAAATTTACTCCTGAATATTATAGGCATGAATCACATTAAAAAAAAATTCCTTTGAAAAAATTATCTTAAGCAGTATCACTTATTTTTAAGAAAAATAATTAATTAAACCTAACAATACAATTAATTTTTCGTATAAACTTCTGATTAACAGATTAACCACATACCTTGTTTTTTCTTCATTTTCATACACTTCCAATGTCTGAAAAATTATTTTGAAACTGAAAAAAAAGAATTAAATTGGCTGTAATATTTTGGATCTTTTGAATATGTAAACACAAATTTTCGTACAGAAAAGGATTGATATTTAAAGCTTAATTCTTTAAGATGAATAAAAACAAATTTTTGGTTTCACAAAATGTATGCATGACTCAGAAGAAATTTCACACTGAACAGTTAGAAATTTTGTAGCAACAAAGCAGTTAAAAAAATTTAGATAGAAATTTGATGTTTTTTAGTAAATTTTTTTAACAATTAAACAATAAACTTTACCGAATAGGATAGTAATAAACAACATATAACAAGAAGATTTTAACCCCAACCTGATTTTTTAAGCTGATCTCAATTATTTTTAAAATACACATGATGTAATGACTTTTATCTGTGCTTAAATAGAATAATATTTAATTTACCAAGTTCCCAATTTATAATTAGTTGATCTAAAACAATGCCTGTCAACTGTGCCAAACACATAGAAATATTCTTTAAGAGCCAGGAGGAAAATAAAATGTAAAAAATTATTTTGTCCTGGCAATCAGTTATTGACAAAAATATATATGGTTCCATATTCTATAGTAAAGCTTCTCCTTATATTATGAATTATTATATTTTTAATAAGATAATAATATTACACTTATAATTGATATTTTTTATTCCATTCAGGGAAAACAAAATCCTTAATCTGTGCCAATGTTTGTAAATTTTTCAAGTATTTATGTTTATCTTTTCTTAATAGCCTCTTAAATGTCATCAAATTTGTAAAGATACTTTAAAAATAACTTATAAACCTACACAGAAGATGCTAATTCATTTTTAATAATTATTTGCTAAATTTAAACTTAAACTATTCTAATGAAAATTTAAGAAAAACATTACCTTATTTATACCCATATCATTTTGTCAGTTAAATAAAATGAAAGCTTCACTTTTTTATTTTTGGTATTATTTAAAATAAGAATTCAGTACAATAAAATTTTTACTTACTGATAAAAATAGCTGAGTTTGGCTTTCAGAGAATCTATAAAAGGGACAATCCAATGATGTCTAAGCTTCAGTGTTCTGGTTAAACTTATGTGAAAGTCCTCTGGAACCTGCAATTCAATGCCATGGCTAGTGGCTGTTTGTCTCAAATTGTCAATCATTTCATAAAATGCAGGTTCAGGACTATCTAAAATTTTTTTAAAAAAAATCTATCAATTACTCTGTATTTACAACATCCACTGCTAAACGTAATCAATGTGTTTATTGATTGCTTAAAGTTGTTAAAGGTACATGATCCTGAATTAATGGCACACAAATATCTGTTTATGAAAATTAATCTATTTAATAATATTTCATATATATTAGCTTATGTTTAGAATCAATATAGAGTGAAATTTGTACAATTTTTGAACACACAAATTAAAGGCTTAATATGATCTTTGCAAAGGCATTAAAAGTCCATTTTAAAATTACAGAGGTAATGAACCACAAATACAGCAGTATGAATTAGCAATTCCTCGTAATCAAACATTTTCTTTGATTAAGGCAAAAACTTACAAGAAAGATTACTTAAAGTACTAAATCATCAAATTAAAATTGGAAGGAAAATGTGGAAATAATATGAATTAAACTATGAGAAAAATGTAGCAATAAAATAAGGTAAAAGTAGACTAATTAAATGGATTGAGGGAAAGTGAAATCTAAAGATGCTGTATTCCAGCAATTTGACTCAAACATTTTTTTAAAAGCAGTTTTAAGAATTATATTCTGTTTCACCATTATAATTCAGCAGATATAGTTGTCTGTCTTCCTCAAATTGAGAAGCTTCTGAAATTAATAACATGATATTTTAAAATAAAAAATATTCTAGGTCTTGATGGATATGACTCGTTAGGGGTTAACTCGTTAATGCCCTAATTAGTTTACACCATAGGTTTCAATAGATTTCTATTAAATTATGTTAAAAACATCAAGATTAAGATAACTGTGAGGTAAAGTTAAATTTGGAAAAGAAACTCGAAGGGGGGGGGGGCTCTTTTTTTCAATCAATAAATCAATCTTTTCATTCAAAAATATTAAAAAATCAGCAGAAAATTACTTTAAAAAACTTTTTTATACATATATGCTGAAAACTTTTAAAAATATAATAAAATATCAAAAAATAAAGATTATTTTTGAAATCCTTGCATTACCTCAAAAATAAATTTAAGGAGGAAAAGAAAAATCTCAAAATGACAATACTTTGACTTCAAAATCTGGCTGACTGGTGGTACATGCCTATTGAAAAATGTTAGGGAATATACAGGGTGTCCACTCTTATCGTGGTCCAATAGCTAATTTCTAAACCGTTAGAGATAGACATATAGTTCCAAGTGGAAAAATGCTTTAAATGAAGGGAAGAATTATATTTTATGTTTTTTGAGTCACTAAATATATTTCTGAAAAACTTACAAATTCTAATTTTTTATACGCCCCCTCCCCCAGTCCTATCAATCATATTTAGTAAAATATTCTTCACACACTAACATTTTTTTTTTTAAAAAAAACTTCCTGTGTTCTGCAACTAAAACTGTCCGAGTTATGGAACTTTGAATTTCTTAATTTTAAACCAATCAGCGACCTCGTCAAGCAAGTGTCGCACATTGATTGGTGGATCGTCTTCGAGGCGGCTATTGAAATGGTGAAAAGTGGTCTAAATCAGCGATATTCAAAGCTCAATAACTCGGTCAGTTTTAATCACAGAAGAATGGAACTTTTTTTGTTTAAAATGTCAGTGTGTAAAAAATATTTTACTAAATATGACTGATATGATCGGGGGATTGTATAAAAAATTAGAATTTGTAACTTTTTCAGAAATATATTTAAAGACTCAAAAATATACTTCTCCCCTTCATTTAAAGCATTTTTTTCCAATTGGAATTATATGTCTATCTTTTATCGTTTGGATATTAGCTATTGCACCACGATAAGTGTGGACAACCTGTCTATTGACTTGTCAGAAAAAGTGGAAAAGAAGCAATGGAATGCATTGTTTAGCCATGGAAGTGAAATTAACTGTTGTATAAATAGAACAGTGGGTATTAATGCATAGATATACTGCATATTTAAATAAAAATAAATCATGTATCATTTTAGTTCCTTAAACAAGGAATAAATACAAAATTTTAAAAATAACATAATCTACTCTACATTTCTGGCTGTAGACTTCAAAAAGAATAAGCTGTAACATTCACATGATATGAAAAGATTTTATAAAATAGTACAGGTACCTTGGATATTTATTCTCTTTTAAAAGAAAACTGAAGTGAAATATTACAAATAGTACCTATGTAAATACTACAGTAGCTAAATTACAACTACTTTTAACAGTAAAAGATTTTAATTTACTTAAAAGATAAACAATACAGTAAGAAATAAATATAGAAAAAAACTTATTCTTCTTTGATATTAAGTGTTGAATTATCAATATTGCATTTTAACACTTCAAGCAGCCACTTATTTTGATCTCACAACTTTCAATTCTGAGAAATTAGCACTGAAAGTGGCAAATGTAATCTAATTTTTTTAAATGAAGAATATTTTGGCAGTATAATTTTGAAAAATTTATCAATAGATATGAATTATTGGCTTTTGGGATTAAATATTAAGAATGGAAAAAGCCAGTTTGATTGCTTCGAGGCTTAAACTGTAAAACTTGAATGGGAATATTAATCCCCTATCCAAATGAAACAACTGAAGCTACTATAATTGCATGAATTTAAGTCTAAAAACATTTATAACATCTTAAATCTACATACACATCAAAAATTTAGATCTAGAAAATCCTTAAAATTCATGTAAAAGAATTCAGCAATGACTAAACTTACATTCAATGTACGCATACGTAGCCCAAATGCCTCTTTCATGTGGAAATGATCTTATCTTTCCACCATGCTTGGACGGATCCTCAACTGTCTCTTCACTTTGCATTTCTTTGTACATTTGTTGGATTTGTAAAGGTAACGGCAAAGCATCACTGAAATTTAAACAAAGTTACAGATCATTCAAACCATGTTTCTATAGAAGGCTACTGTTTTGATTAATGAGTAAACTATTAGGAGAAATGAAGCTGCAAAGACCATGTTATGATCTCAGGGAACCCATGAGACATAATTATATAAAGTTTCATATAAGAAATGAAACACTTGTCTTTCTATTCAAAATAGCATATGAACGTTATTTCACTTCCAAGTTTACATAAATTATTTAGATTTCATTAACTAGACTTTTCACGAAAGTTCCAAGTTGTTTCAATAGTGAACATTCCTTCAGGATAATAAATATATTACCTTTTCGGTGTTTCATGGCGGCTGTTTATTACATCTGTAAGAAGAGAACTGTTACTTTTCACAGGTTTCTGGCAAGTAATTTCATTTTCATCACTAGATTCTTCATCAGAAGAATAATCCACCAGGCGAAATGTAGGATTTATTTCATTCATAGTAAATCTTAATTTATAAAATGAATATCAACAAATGCCCAAACATAGTCACGAATAGACCCGCCACATTTTTAACCACGGCAGTTTGTTTATTTACTTTCAATTCAGTTAATGTTGCCAGATTCGTGTATCAAAAGAATTGGGCTTGTCACACTAGAACTTCATTGAGAATTTTTTTTTTTTTTTTTTCGAAGAACAGAGGTGCATATAATCGGTAAGGATGAAAAGAAGTTGTAAGATTTCTAGACAGGACTTTAGTTAGATTATCGTACCGTTATTCGTTCGTGCCAACTCGAGATGAATTTTAGCGATAGCTCTTACTTTCAGTTCGGTAACCCTCAGTTTTTCGTCATATTCATTTGACTATTCTTTCGGGATATTAAACGTAGGGGTCTATTATGGTACCCCCGGTTGGGGTGGGTTGGGTTTTGAACGTGAGGAACCCAACCCAACCCAACCAGGGGTACCAGAATAGACCCCTTAAATGGAAACCATTCTCGTGATCCCTAGTTGCACACTATATTGTTCAATATTGTAAAATTCGAAAAATCAATATTGTATAATATTGGGTTACAATATTGAAACAGTGTAAAATGTAAGACTTTTCCTATATTACTCGATATTGGATTTCAATATTGATAAATATTGAGCAATATTATACAATATAGTACAACCTAGTTTCAATAATCCCCAGTAGCACAAAGATATTGTACAATATTGAACAATATTCGCAATATTGTATAATATTGCTCAATATCGTATAATATTATATAATATCGAACAATATTGTATAATATCATGCAAAACGTTGTGCTACCTGGGATGTATTAATTATTTTCCCAAAATTATATATATTCCTAATATTAATCCAAATTACCTACCTGAAAAAAATTTTGCTTCCATATCAACATTCCATTCCATTTTGTAATGGACATTTTGAACGCACACGAACTTGGGATTCGAACCCCGGACAAAACCCATCGCCTACCTAGTCCACTCAGCCACAGAGACCTCGTATCTACTGGTCGTGCAGAGCGTGCGTGCACGAAGGCGGCCGACAATGAGGGCGGCCACTGCCGCCTTTATCAACATTCTTCCTGGAATTCTTATAAATTACCCAAGTATTTCTAAATTTCAGAAATCATTCAGGTAATTCTATTTGCTTTCAAATTTTCGGGTCTATCCTCCTACCCCCAACCGGGGGTACCAGAATAGACCCCTTAGTTGTATTCAAGTAAGGGCAAAGAAGTAAAGGATTTGATCATTTCTATAATCCTGCATCTTGAAGCTTTTCTTTACAAATAAACGAAACAGACAAAAAAACAGTAAATTTTTCCGTGTAATGCGGAAGAAGTGCAACATCTCGATTGATGCCTTATGGTGATTGCTATCTTAGGCAAGGGATGTCAAAGAGACGACTCCTTCTTTTTGCAGCTGGGGGTAAAGGAAGTCATTTTTAAAAATCGTACTCCCTTAGCTCCTTCTGTAAAAAAAAATAATAATAAAAATCGTTAGAGCAGGGCACTTGTGAAATAGGGAACTCCCATACGCCTTTACTCGCATTTAGGTGTTTGCGGGGTGGGGGTGCTATTTGGAAATGCTATGTATATGACGGTATGTATAGAGATGCAGCATCGCACAGAATGGCCTCAACCCCTATTGGGTGATTTTTGTTATATCCGAAAATTCGTAGAAAATTTTTAGGCAAAATGTGGCATTTCTTTGGTACCGTCTAAAAAGAGTAATTTCTGATATGGTAAGTTAAAACTATTATTACTCTATTTTTGCATTGACCTTTTCAGGGTTGTAGTGGAACCGGAGCGCCGTCCGGAACTTCTTTTTTTTTTTACGAGAAATAAATAAGGGAAAAAAATGTCCTGTAAACGTCCTTAAAACAGCGTGATTTTTGTCATCCAGAGTAGAGCGTTCCGGCACTGCAATTTGTTGTATTTTGTTGTGTTCGCTATTGTCACTTTGTATAAGAAACTAAATGCAATCATTCTATGCTAAGCAGATAATCATAATGAAAAGAGAGAGAAAGAGAGAGTGATCGTTCAAAGTTTTGTAAATGTACAAAAGATGAAAGTTACCAGTAAATTTTCACGTCAAAAATAAGATATAATATTAGGATTTTTCCCCATCCAGTTAACAAGAACAAAAATTTAATAATAAGATGTGTAAAGCGTTTTTTATTCATCTTAAATTAGTTTTCATATTCTCACCTATGAATTTTAATGTTCACAGTTTGAATCTTACGATTCCGCAAAGCAGTTAAATGATAATTTCGTCATACAATAGTAATTTATATATATATATATTCGATATTCTCAATACTTATAGTATAAGGGTTTTAGTAAATTTGTTCTGCTCTATAGTGCTGAATATACTTTTAAAAGAGTTTTAGAGAAGTTTGAAATTACTTTAGAACTGGAGTGAGCTTCAGTTTTTTAGAATCAGTTATGAGCAAACAAAGACTTAAAACTATGTACAAAAGAATATTTTTAAATAAACATTCTTGAAAACTTAAAAAAAAGATTCTATTAAGAACTTAAATTTAAAATTCGGCAGAACAAAATAAAATAATAATTAGAAATAAGATTTCCGATTCAAAAAATGAAGGGTATATTATTGATTCTACTAGAACTAGAGTTATTGTAAATTTTTACAGATAAAACATTTTTATACTTTCTTATTCTACTTCTATTCCATCTCTGTAATGTTGTAAATGTGAATTCTGAATGTTCCATTATCATGATTTCATCATTATCTTTAATTATGTGTATGTTATTAATTGCGCGAGATCATGAAGTTCTTTCGGATATTGGGTTGAGAGAAAAAAAAAGTTGTGATACCATCAACAGGATATGAAAGATTTTTATTTTGGAACTTGATTTATAATGTAATTTAAAATTTTAATTCTATTTATAATGTAATTTGAAATTTTAATTAGCTTTAATAATATATTGAGGAAATAAAAAAAAACTTGCAAAATAATTTCAAAATTGAATTTTAAATTAGTTACACTAATTTTATTGCTCAAATTTAGCTTTAGAAAGGCTTTCCGTTTAACAAAATCCAGAACAATATCTTTTTCCTTTAGAATGCTTCTTCCATATAGTTTTACATGTATTGAGATACATTTTTGACGCTGGAAACACAAACAAAAATTAAGTTTCGCGACGCCTTTTTGATATTGTGCGCAATTTATGGTTAATTTTTAGGAATATATATTTCAGTTTGATGATTTTGGTGGTTACGCTAATTCTGCGCTTCCATACAGCAGTAAACACTCACCAGACGTTTGTTCACAACAAGTTATGGAATTTTATATTCATAGCACATGTCAACAAAAGTTGTCACTTGAAAATGACATTTACATCAACTACTTTTGTGCCTAGAATTGCACTACTTCTAATATTTTATTATCATATTATTAAACTGTATTTACGAGGTCCGAAGCTTCTGCCAAGCGGCGGTACCGTAAATGGTTAAACTTTCACGAATAATGGTCAATTTTTAAATATCTATTTCAGTGTTTATGATGCGTTCTAATAATCAAATAAAATTACATGTTAAGTTACAAAAGAGTTATAAGGGATTGAAATTTTTCTTGCTCTATGGAAATATTACACAAATGATATTCTCCTAAAATTTACCTTTACCTACTCTGAATACCAATGTATAATAATAAAGGATAGAATAAATAAAATACTTACTATGATTAAAATAGATGTAAACTATATCTTGTGGTAATGATCTCAAAGAAGAAAATGCGAAGTAATTTAAATATTGAGAGCTACAATGCAGTGGAATTACGTTGTTTGTGAACAATCGCAATTTTTTCCGGATTTAAGCAAAGTCATGATGTGAAATTAAAAGAAATTGAAATACTTCATTTAAGTACGAATGATTTTCTAGCTAAAATTAGAATTTAAATGTGTGTTGCTTCTGAGAAATAATTTACAATGTTTTTAATTTCGTAATTGTATTATTTAATACTTTGAAAAATTTACTCGACGTAAATATTTTGCTTCAGAAAAAGTAATGCAAAATATCTGAAGTTTCTCTAAACTAAAAATAACTAAAGTTTACTTAAGATCATCGGTGTTCTAGGAGAGATTGAGTAATTTAGGTTTAATTGCAATAGAGAAAGATTTGTCAGAAGAAATTAACTTGGATGACATTATTGACGAACTTGGAAGCAAGAAAGTGATGAGAGTGGAATTTTAATTTAATATTTTATTTAATGGAACAATTATAATGCTTGTAACGTTTACTTTTCAAATTGTTTCACTATGTACGCATACTCATATTTCGTTTTCTTATTAATATCTTTTACATATGTGATGTGAAGAAACAGACTTTTGCTAAATTTTGATTATGCGTCTGTTGTCTTTTTCAGAAAATTAAGTCTATAATCGACACTTGCTTTATATTAGGAATTTTACTGATAAATTAATGAAACTTGTCGCCGATTCGTTAAATACGTCAGTTGTAGCGGTTACAATCAGCTGCCTTCTCCTTTCTATGGTAGGTGGCGCTACTGGAGCCATCTTTTTCCCATGATGCCTCTCGGTCATTCTTGTCTGTGTGCTTGTCTCCTGATGTTGTTCTCTGTCTTGTCTTGTGTCTTGTAACTTTAATGCTCTGTGCTGTGGAACGTAGCCTAATAAAAAATGGTTCCTAAAATTGAATGGATTCTTCAGCAGCACTACACACAAACTTGAGTCTCGTCCCTCTATACAGTTACTTTTTTTTTCCTATCTGCTTAGAAATTTTCTTTCACTTATTTTCACATTAAAGAAATTGCGAAAATTTTTAATTTTAAATACACTGGTTTAGAAAATGATTGAAGGTATTATAGAGTGAGGAGGCGGCTGAAATTAAATGGCACGAAGGCGGCTGCTCATCTAGAATCAGGCCTGCTCATAGGTGGAAGATAACTTACGATAAACGCAGCTTGGCTTGATACGAAGTATCGTTCATCTATACATTTTATTTTGAATTTTCTTCTTGATTTAATTACCTTTTTGTAATTTTGAGTTGAGAATATGATTCGAAGTCAAAGAGAGTGCGATTTTCGCTAGTAACTACGTTTTGCTAGTGGAATAAATTATGAAATTAGTGTTAAAAAGTAATTACGTTTTAAAATATGGGACACAAAGAAAGTTATTATTTTATAACAAACATTGACTGTTTTTAGGGTTTAATTTTGTTTATGAATGTTAAAATTTCAACATTAAGATAAAGGTGATATATAGTTTTCTTTAAAGAGCGAGTTCTATATGTAGTAGAAGTTGGGATGGAAAATTTTTCAAATGTAATATTTATTATAAAATTATAAATACTATTTTTATTATTATAACTAGTTAGTTTTTTCAAATTATCATTGATCTATTGAATTAATAAAAGGAAGGACGATCTAGGAGAATTTATTAAAAATCGGATGTTTTTAAAACAGAGACGAAACATCAAAACTAGCAGGGCCGGCTGGAGGGGGGTGCGAACGGTGCGACCTACAAGGCCCCGCGCTGCTGACGGATTTTACAAAACGAGAACGTTTTTTTGCGATTTGTTTGTTTTTATCCAACCATACATGTAAAACATTTCAAAAACAGGAGACTGCGAGTTATACGTTCCGACGTCTTCGGGAAATGGCTCAAGTCGGTTTCAGTTGATAACATTCAATACATTCCCTGTTCCCGAAACAATTGCTTCAGGGACTTCTGTTGGGATCCACATCTGTTTGCCTAATGGCCAGCAGATAGTTTTTCCCAGGGCAGCTTAAAGAGGCACCTCTAGATGAATGTTTTATCTTCGGCTTATCTAGTTCTAAATTGAGCCCATCTGTTCCCCTTGTGTCCAACAGGATTGCTAAACGATGATGAATCACATATGTCAAAGGAGTTTCTCGTTTTTCTTGCAAAAAGTGTGGTTTTCCAGAATCTATGAATTCATCGTAGGTACTTGCTAAATGTATTCTGTTAAATCTATCCATCCCACTATCAAGCCATCAAGAACACACACTTTGTGGTTCCCCCTCCCCATCTTCTCCTTATCTAGCTCTAAGTTAAGCACATGTATTTCTTTTGTGCCCGGTAGGACTGCTAAGTGATGATGAGGCACATATCACATGGGTTTTTCTCTTTTCTTGTTAATTCTGGTTTTCCAGAATCTATAAATTCATCGTAGGTACTTGTTAAAAGGTAGCCTGTTACATCTATCTCTCAGAGTTTAACCAATAGCAGTGAATCTGAAATACTGAATCTGGAATATTATTTGGATTGTGTGAAACACTACGGACAACACAATGAGTCTTTTCGGAAGCTTAATTTTCAGTTGAATAGTTCGTTCGCATTTAGAATGCAGTGAATACAGCAAAATAAAATATTCTGCTTTTGTTCTTGCAGACAAATTTCAGGTATGCTATTTTTTATAGTTATTCATTAAAAAAATTCTTTTTTATATTTCCAAGAAAAAATTTTAATATTGTAATAGGTTATCAATTTTGAAAACAATGTAGTTTCCCCTTTGTTTTTGTAGTACAATATTTTTGTTATTTGTTGTTATTGAATACATTTCAGAAAAGAGATTTTTTAAAATTTTAAACGACAATTGGTGTTTTATACTCTTTTACATTGTGCAGTTTTCATTTTAATATGTTACTTATTTGGAATCTTTTTATTATTTTGACAAACAACATATCAAAATCATTTGGATAATTTTAAAATATGCGAAGCATTTTGAAGATTGATTCAATTTGAATATCCTAACATCGAAACTATCAGTAGGTTGTGAATAATTGTAGATAGGGTGATTAGGTGATTCTCTTTTTTAGTTTTATCTTTTTTGTCTATTTGTTATTAAATATGAAGAAATAATGAGCTCAACTTTTAAGAATTCATTTCATAATCTAAGTTAAAAGAAAATATCATTCATACGGTATGAAATTTTATTTCAATACTGTAATCGTAAATCGACAGAAAAATTGAAAGTGCGGGAGGGACTTTTTCTCTTAATTGGACTGCATGGTTAAAAATTATTTAAAGTTTCTAGAACCTTCATGTTTTGAAAAAACTCTAATTGAACCTATTTTCTTATTTTATAATTCTAATTTTAGCACTGAAAGTTTCCAAACTGAACCGTTTTTAATATTTCCTCACAAAAGCAGGAAGACAGCACACAATTCTACAACATGTGTTCGCAAAAAATAATTAAAGAATTTTTTTAATTTAAAAAAGTAATGCTTGAACTCAATTATCATATTCAAATAACTGTTTCAAAATGTGAATGTCAAATTATTTAATTTACACTTGCATCAAATAATTGAATCCGCTTCAGTCCCAATGACTGAGCAACCTCTGCATTATTTAAAGTTACTTATAAATTTATCTGAGTTTATACTTTTCTATTTCTCTGAAATGTATTTACAGTAATTCGCATTTATTATTGAATATTCAGTACGTTTCTGTTCTCGTTCTACAATAATGGAAGCACACAATTATACTTGAATCAAAAAGTTTAAAAATATTTTACATTTCTTTCGTTCAAAAATTGCTATGGAGGTTTTAAAATTTATACTATCTCACGGTGGCGATGTTTTCCCAAATCTGTGAAATTCACTTTTGACAAATGACACTTTTAACAATTTCAGTCTCGGTTGCTAGCTGTAAACTCTCATTCAGCAAACTGATATTAATATTGTCATTTTCTCGAGAAACCATGGGAGATGGTCTGAGTGATCTTGCATTTCTTAGCATCGAAATATACACTTCTGATAAAATTAATTCGATGGAGTAATTGATGAATTTTTCTCCATGAAAGCTAGAAAAGTGCATGTTTAATAGAAATCCAATATAATTCGAACTATCATTTGTCTAATATAACACCACATTAGTAAGTATTGAATATTTGGATTATTTAACCTTCCAGCAGTCACGCTTATTGTGGGAGATACTTATATTGCGCATCGTATTACTTGCTTATATCGTTCTTTTAAAATTTAAGTGCAATTTTTTAAATATGATATTTATTTAGTATGGAGCTATTAAATACAGATTACATAAATAAAAGTTGCATTCATTTTTGTAAAATAATAGGATATAAATATATAATACGATGCGCGATACAAGTACCTCGTACATACGCTCGACTTCTGGAGGGTTAAATTTTTGCCTTTTCATAATTATTTCTGACAAATTAATAACTATTATTAAATTCATTGTTGATTTCGGGTAGAATAATGTTTTTAACGATTTTAGCATTAAATTTTGTATGCTCGTCATATTAAATTTAAAAATTATTTTAATTATCAAAAAGTATTTTTAAAATTATATTTCTTATATTCCTTATGCATAAATTATATTCATTTATTAATTACGTTCTTTTCCAACCTGAGCAATTTAATAATTACCAAAATGGAATAAATCATTATTTTGTTATACGAATTTTGTTGCAAGGCCCCGCAAATGAACTTTGAACTAGGCCCCGCTTTTGTTTGGGTCGGCCCTGAAAACTAGATATATACAAACGTATCCGGGTCATATGGTCACTTCAGGTAAAAAAAAACCAAGAATAATAAAACGTCGTGTTATATTGTTAAATGCAGAATTCACAATATTGTCGTCACTACATTTATCAACGTCGTTAAACATAGAATTTACAATATTGTCAGCACTACATTGATCAACGTTGTTAAGCGTAGATTTTTCAATATTGTCACCACTACATTGATCAAAGTAGAGGGAATAGAGAATTCTCAATATTGTTTACATAGTATACAGTATTCGGCTTTTTAATGAAAAATTGTTCCATTGAATTTTTTGAAATATTATCTTAAATAATATGAATTATTAAGCTAAAACTAATATTTTTGCACCAAAATGCTACGTTTACAAAACTTTTAAAAATTTAGATACAGCATCCGATATTCCTTGGTATTCACAATATTGTTGAATATTGCTCTAAATATTTTACAATATTGTTGTGCTACTGGGGATGTTTGAGTCACATGACAATTTACTAGCATGCAGTGGCGTACCTACATAAAATGGCGCCCAGGGCAAATACCGAAACTGCGGCTCCCTCATCATTTTCTTTTCGGAAACTTTCTGCCTGGGAGTGCAAAGATTAAAAGTGCAAATAAACTTAAAGTTTAACATATAAAACTTTTTTGAGTTGATAGGATTTACAAATTTTTTAACAAAATTTCGCTAAATTTTCGCAGAAAACTTGATGCATTCTAACTTTAATCCTTTAAATATGGCTGAAATCAGAAAATCAAAGTTTTTTGTAAGAAACTTTTGATATATTAGAAAAATATAAATAAAAGGTGCATTCCATTTATCTCGTATTTGAAAAATAATATAAAATTTTTGCATATCTCTTAATCAGTCGAAAAAGACCAACATACATACGAATAAAAATGAAAAAAATTATATGCATTACTTTTTGCCCATAGATAGTATATAAAAACTCTAAACATTGAAGTTAATCTTTTGCTAATAGAGATAAAATCATACAAAAACCTTAGTAACAAATATATTTAATAATATTCGCAATATAATTCATCATATAATTTCATACATATCTTTAAATATATTGATCAAAATTCATAACTAATAAAATTAAAACCGTTTTATCTAGCCCTACAAAGTTGAAATTCATGGCTCAAATTAGGGGATACGCTATTTCAGCGGAAAAAAAATGCTAATTCAAATATGAATTAAAATTAAAACGTTATTAATTTGTCTATAACATGTAAAATCGCTAACACTTCCTTATTATTTTAGTAGACATTATTTATGTACATAAAAAAACGATACATTATTTTTGAAAAAACTTTGGAAGGCTTTAGGGTATCCGAAATGTTATAAATTAACCTTTCTGGGTTTTAATGAAGCAAAAATGTTTATAGTTACAATACTTTAGTACTTAAATGTTTGTACATGTGCTTAACATAAGGAATACAAACAAAAAAAAATGACTGCCATATTTACATATTTATACAATTATTTTATTTTGAGTATTGCTAGTTTAATGATTTGTGATAGCCAAGGCATTTTTTTTTTAACAGTAAAATTAATTGGTGACAATAGCGTAATTTAGCGCTTCACAGTACGGCAGGAATTGAATTTATCTTCTTTACGCATTTATTCAAGTTAATTATTAAAGAAATAGCTTTCATTTAACTTGATTTCAACGTCAATGCGGACTGATAATTTTAATTACAAACTTCATGCTGTCTTTTCTCTCCCTCTCAGTACTTTTTGTTGTTGTTTGTTTGTGTTTGGCAGAACAATTGCATCTAGGTGTGTTTTGTAAAATAAAATTTAAAATAAACATTATCACATTTTCACCATACAAATAATTGAAATATTCAGTACTAAAAACAATGTAAAGATAGCGAGCATACGACTTTTAAAGTTGCTGGAGTGCTCTTACACTACGTGAAAAAAATAGAGGTATATTTTCCATTCTTCACTCTTTGCTGATTGAAAATAGAAATGACACTTTTGAACAATTTATCACCAATTTCCAACGAAACTGATATCCAGTCAATTTGAATCAGGCATACCGTGTGAAACCATCAGAAACCCTGTTGAGATAACCATCCTTAATCAACTTTCCTTATCTCCCACCCCACCGAGACTCAAATC
The DNA here is from genome assembly GCA_013235015.1 of Araneus ventricosus. Classification (NCBI taxonomy): domain Eukaryota; kingdom Metazoa; phylum Arthropoda; class Arachnida; order Araneae; family Araneidae; genus Araneus; species Araneus ventricosus. The sequence continues at coordinate 16,763 of BGPR01021854.1, forward strand.
TGTGAAAAGGACCTTCCTTTTAAACAAGTTTTTAATTTCATTGAGGGGCTTTGGATCGGCAAATCTCTGAAACATAATATTACTTATTATTTTGTCGCAGCTTGAGGTTTCCGGGTTGTAAAAATGACTGCATCGTTAAGATTTTCCCACACTTTTTTGAAACCATTTCAATTTCATTTGTCCAGCATTCCCGATAGGGGCCCCTGGACCCCCTCGTCCCCTATTGGAGCCACCCCTGGTGAATACTCGTTTCTTTTATGTTAGCTGCAACTATTTTCTTATGGTTTTGCTGTACTATATCGTAAAATACAACTTTATATTTTCTCTTTTTGGTTGTTTTTGCAAATATTAAAAGAATTATCTATATAAGAGTGAATACTAATTATAAACTTCAATATTTCTGTAATTAAGATTGTCTAAATCTTGCAGATACTTTATGAAGAAGCGTTCTTTGAGTTGCAATCAACCAATTTAATTCTTGTAAAAAAGGATTTTGGGAATCAGCATTTAGTAGTATGCTGCAGTGGCGTAGCGAGATGTGGGCTAGGGGGTATGGATGCCCCGGAAAGCAGTCTTAGAGAGTACCACGGGGAGAAAACATTAGTGCATTTATACCCACTTTTAAAGTTAAATGAGACGAGGGGGCGGAAAACACCATACCCCGGGCGCCATTTACCATCACTAAGCCAATGGTGATGACTGGAGGCGAAAAAATGATAGTATGCCCTGGGCGCCATTTACTCTTGCTACGCCACTGAGATGCTCAGGTGCCCGGTTTCATGTACAGTTTGTTTTCGGTCGCCAAAGAATCCGTTGCCTGCTACGAGCCGCGTTGGCCTAGTGCCAAAGTCTTGGCTTCAGGGCGGGGGGGGGGGGTTCTAAGCTCGAAACCCGATTCCACTAAAAGATTCGCAGTGTATGTGGGCCTGGTACACGTTAACTTTACCATCGTGGCTTAGACGTCTTCCCGCTGGTGTGGTGCGGAAGTTTGGAGAGGGAAGTGCCAGCTCAGATGTCGCTCTTGTCATTTGACCGCGATTCAACCGCGTTCCAAAGTAGCCCTTATGTTGGTTCAAAATAATGGGACGTTAATATAACTAAATCTAAAACCGTCGCCCACTACAGTTTGTTTGTCAATTATTTAAATTCGAGTTGCATTTGAAACAGAGATGTAGTGGAGTCGGAACGCAGTTCTGGCACTGCTTTTTTTACAATAAATAAATTACAAAAAAATAATGAAAACGTACTTAAAACGGCGAAATTTTTGTCACCCAGGTTAGAGCTTTCCGTACTACCCAGCACTGCTTACTTCGAGAATACACCACTGATTTAACTAGCGGGAGTAGTCTCCCCGAAACTTTCTGGCATACGACCAGTAATGTGGGGTGGGTAAACACCCAGTGGGTAGGTAAATCTTTTTGGGGTATTTACCAAAGGCCTGGTTATTTTGAGAAAAAATTATGAATGGTGATTTGCAATGAAACCTATAAAATTTATGAATTCCCAAAAACTTAATATTTTGCAAAAAAATGCGTATGTTCGCGGATTTTGTCCAAAATTTGACAGAAACCTACAAATTATGTTTAAAGACCACATACCAAATTTCATCCCCGTAACTCTAATAGTTTTCGAGTTATCGTGTTCACAGACAGACATAATTCCAAAATTTTGTTTTTCGGACCCGGGAGGTCTAAAACGTTGAGATTCGTCAAAATTTCGAGTTCGAATTTTTTGACGATTACAATATTTTCTCTTTGTATACTTCGTATACAAGAAAGTAAAAAGTTCGATTAAGCTGGTATTCCTTTCTGAGGAGCATCGGCTTAATCGAACTTTTAGTGGACGAAATTTTTATGTCCATAAGGACGTGTCTAATTACAAAATACACTGGGGGGGGGATTCAGCGCTACAATTTTCTACACGCAGTTAACAGGTGTGTTCGTGTATTTATTAGCTAAAATCTAGAACACTGTATACATGCTTCGACAAGGCCTGTGCCGAATCAAACATGATCAAGAGGAGAAAGGAAAAAATTTGAGATAAGTTACCAACTTCTTAGCCAATGGAGCCAATTGATACTCACGTGATACATGTCAACAGTGTCGAATCAGTTTAATTTGGAGTTCATTACGTGATTTATAGGAGGAACAAGGATATAGGATTACAGCATAACGTAAGACAAAGTGCATTAAAAAATGAGATGACATGCACAGTTACTGTTGCTATATATCTATGATACAATGTGCATTGGTTTCATTTTATCAGTTAAACATCTCTGAGTAGATCTGGCATACTTTTTAAAAAGATTTTTATTGATGTCAATCGGAAATATTTGGTCGTTGCATATATATTTACTGGGAAAAATTATTTTTGAACAGTAATACATATACTAGAAAGTCGCTAGAAGAACACTCCAGCTTATTGTTTTGTTACATGTCATTACTCAGAATAACCAGCGGTAGAGATCTCCCCTAAACTTTCTCGCGTACTCCATAACACATGTGGAGAAAAAAATAAGGTAAACGGCAGTAAAACGCACCAAGAGTCCCTAACACAGGTGGAGAAAAATAAGCAAACAGGCATACACAAGAGTTTCCCTTGGCGCGCGCCAAGGCGAAAGGCAGGTACTCGCCAATACGCTATATAACCTTGCGTAAGAGAAAGAAAACTGAATATGCAATTTGAACGCCTTTTTTTTTCAGCCGATTGAAAGGAAAATTGGGCACGAATCTACAATCAACGTTGGCATACCTCAAACCAATTTTTATTTATCTAAGTCATAGGGTGTAGGAGTTATCGTGTTCACAAGTATGCGATTATACAGACCAACAGACAATAAAACTTTTGACTGATTTGGTAAAAATTTTGATACAAACCTACAGTCTTGATGATAAAAACTGTGTACCAAATTTTATTTATCTAGCTATTTAAGTTTTTGAGTTATCCTGTTCACATGAACACGGACAGACAGTCTTCCCTTGGATGAATTTTGTCCAAAATTTGATAGAAACCTACAAATTATGTGCAAAGATCACAAACCAAATTTCATCCCTCTAGCTGTAACCGTTTTTGAATTATCGTGTTCACAGACAGACAAATAATCAGTCATAATCCGAAATTGTCTTTTTCGGACTCATGGAGCTCTGAAACGTGGATATTCTTCAAAATCTCGAGCTCGAATTTTTTGACGATTACAATACTTTCTCTTTGTATACTTCGTATACGAGAAAGTAAAAATGAAGGAAAATAACAATTAGGAATAGGGAAATATCTTTTCCCGTTTTTTTTAATTAATTTTTTTCTGGACGGTTGAGAGTTATTTTTCTCGATCGAGTTCCTCGCGCGGCACTTCTTCGGAACGTTGCTGGCAATTTTGATTGGCGGACGCGCAGGATACGTCATGATCTTCACCTGAATGAATTACTTCGATTATTATTTTCGGATTCGATTTTATATTTTGCTTGCTGTATAATAATAATTTTCACGTTCCAATTTTGTAATATTGTTTTGGATTAACGTACTCTGTACTGTAGGGCGAAAAAAAAATAAATAAGCAGGGCGATTTTTTTTTTTCATTTTGTTAAAGTCCCAATTCCACGGGCAACGCCGTGCGTTCGGCAGTGTCCGCCGAACCGGGGGTACCAGAATAGACCCCTTAGTCTCGCATATTTTACTTGAAGTATAATAATCATTTTCACGTTGCATTTTTTAAACATTGTTTTGGATTAATGTACTCTGTACTGTAGCGCGAAAAAAAAAAGAAAAAAAAAAGCAGGAAAATCAAATAATGTGCATCTTTTGTTTTCGAAACTTTTTCATGTCATTGTGAGCGTTTTTTTTTCATTTTGTTAAAGTCCTGATCCCACGGGCAACGCCGTGCGCGTACTGCTAGTTATATATATTATTACCAATATTCATTGCCTATGTACGATAATGCCTTCCAAAAAGTGCAAAAGGGATTCAAATATCCATATTAAGCATATTTTAATGATTAAGTTTCTGAAAATTATACAGAGTTTTAAGTATTAAGCGGAAAAACAACACGAAATCGTAATATCATCCTAGAATAAAAGCAAAAACTTATGTTAAAATATCTTTTAGGAGACATTTTATAACTTTCACATGCTTGCTGCGTTCGTTCAGAAATGGACCAACAGATGGCAGTACGTGCAAACCGAAACAAAATCTACCGATTTCGTTATATTTACATTTTCACATTTCAGTGCTAGGAAAAATGGACGACGTTAGGGAGGTAAAATTAAAGAGAAGTGACTCCATAGGTCTAGGATTTTCTGTTTTTGGCGGAAAAGGCTCAGATTTTCCGCCAGTAATTTATCAAGTCGTTGACGAATCTCCGGCAGCTGTCAGCGGCGTGGTAAGTGATATTTTAAATTTTTTATGTGACGACTCGTACAACGCGTGTAGTGGACGCTTATGTACCGCCTAATTTCACCGTTACTGTTTACAGCGCCGGCTGTCTCTCTTCAATACCATGTGTAAAATCACAGCTGATCAACATTACACGTTAAAAAACAATATTCAGAATTCGATCAATTTTTCAACTTGACAACTGTCTGATCACTTATGAGTGCTGTGAAACTGATTCTGACTCATCAGTTGTTTTGATCTTCGGAAAAAAAAACCCGAGAAAAATTTAGTCACAACTGATTCTTAATTTTGTCGTTTTCTTTACACAGAATGAATTTCTTGCAAAACTAGATTGAATTTCTTCCTTTTTCTTATGAATTATTTTCTTTAAATCCATAAATTTCATTTATTGTTTTATTTGTAGTCATGAAGTCACTTTCACGTGTCTTCGTCGTTCGAACGATAATATTATCAGTTGTGTAAATTGCAGCTGTTCTAACAAATAAAAATGGTAAATACATGATATCGTAGTACGCTTGAAATTTCTAAATTTCAAAACACTACATTTACTTTGTGCAGTCTGGTGTTGTAGAATTGGAAAGTTTTGATTTATTTGATGAAGTAGTTTTGGTTTTTCTTTCCTGATTATATTTGTTTTGTCAGATTAAAAACTAGTTATGACAGTTCATGGTTATGTGCAACATTACTATAAGTATAGTGATGATAATAGTTAAAAGCTGTCAATTTGTTATTGATATTTGTTTTGCGTATTGCCATGCTCTGATTCATACTTAAAAGTCATCACTTTTCACTTGCAGCATAGGCATTAAGAAGTATTATCTGGCACTTTAAATGCATGTCTGATCATTTTAAAATTATATATACTAAAAATATGACATAGGCAATAATAAATAAACATCATAAATAACTTAACGTCTTAAACATGACATCTATTGTATGGATATCATGTCAGTATTCACCCAGCTTGTTTCAATCGCAGAATAAAAAATCAGGATAAATTGTTTGTTTCTAGAAAAAAAAAACCTTTTTGTCATATATTTTAAAAGATTTATTGGAATACTCATCTATAGTTAATTTTTTTACTTTACTATGCTGGTTAAAATTATTAATATTGTGGGTAAACTCGTCAAATTGTATTCATATATTAATCTGCAATTACTAGTGAAATATGCCAACTTAATATAAGCATCATTCCTGTCAGTTTCATTTCTTATATTTATAAATTACGATTCCTGAATGATGTGAATAAATCATGATTCCTTAAATTACGATTATTTATGATTCCTTACATGCTGAGTAATTACTTAATTTATAACAAGAAAATGAAGATAACTGGGCATATTTCTTTTAACATGTCATCTTGGATGTGTCGCATATATATATGGAATCATAGGAGAATTCAAGCACCCAAATGACTGGTTAATGTAATATTTACCTGACTTCTAGGTAATATTCAGTATTATAATATTCTTCAGTTAATTGAGAAAATTTATAAATCAGTAGATTAATTTTCAAGATGCTTTGTAATGAAATAATTACCGTGGAATTATGTTAGGCATGTTAATAAATTTTTATCCATGCTTTTATTTTGTTTCTTCTTGCCTGTTCTTTTCCTTCATTAAATATTTTTTGAATAAAAATGTTGCTTTAAGATGATACAACTAATATTCCCAAGTTGGTGATTTTATGGAAACTTGACATAAGCAAAGAAAAGCATTTTTACAAGACTTAGTGGAGTATACCTGTAATTATAATTCTTTGGAGTGAATAATTATTTTTGGTTTTTAAATGCCATTTTAAAAATTAACATGATTTCAGTTATTATGAAGTATCTTTGATCTGTGATAAGAGAGGTATGGGGCATAATTTATACTTAAAGTGGAGTATGACTGTTATGTATTGATTATTGCATGAATCATGTGGTTGATATCTTTCTTTTTTTACACTAAAAAATTGCTTTATTATTTTTTGAAATTGATAACGAATGAACAAATATTTTCTTTCTGAAATTTATTACATTTTTGATATTTATTTTGTATTACGATTACATACATATATATTATATACAGTTATTCATAATTATATTGCACACAAAAGCAATTGTGTTCTAAAATGTAATATGCTATACATATTTTACATAGAAGATTTTTTGATTGATCTATGGCCAATGCAATTTCAATAATTTTGCAATGAATTTCTTTCAAAGAAGCCTTTGAATGTAAAACTGGTCAACAGCTTAAATTCGTTGATAATTTGCAATTGAATTGGAACAGAAGGCTGTGTAAATTATTGTTACTCTGAGGAATCTTATGCATTATAAAGAAATATTGACAAGATTTTGCTTTCACAACAGTTTACTTTGTTTTTTAGATACCTAGTTTAGTTCTTTTGTAAGAAATTTATGATTTTAAACTATTATATTGAATATTTTTAATTAAATTTTATTTGTAGGTTATAAGAATAGCGAATAAAAATTTCATGCATGATATTATTTCAAACTATAAATTTGAATTGTATGCTTTTAAGAAAAAAAGTGGATGTAAATTTTTAAAAAGTTGAATTTAAATTTTTCTGAAATACCTAAAATGGGCTTTTTGGTGGCTGTAACTTATGACAACTTTTATTTTCCGAAGCACAATGATCCATGCAGTGTGATTTTAATAATAACTGTTTCTTTTCTCTATTAATTTTAATAGTTTTTAAAGCTGTTAGAAGTAGATTTTAACTTGTGGTGGGTATTAAAGAACTTGAAAGCTTGGCTGGTCTTAGGAAATTCAATTTCTTTTGCGTCATGAAAAAAAAAAAACTTTTATGATTAATGATACAGGGTGTACACAAATGAAGTGACACATTTCAAAAATTGATTGAAAAAACTAAAAATGTTGGAACTAAGAATTTTTTTACAAATGAGAGCGCATCTCAAAGTTTTTTTTCAGATAGGTAACATGCCATTTTGGTGGTCTAGGGGGTCGTAAATTACTGGAAATCAAAAATTTGTTTAGAGCCATTATTTGAGAAAATATTAAAATTGGAAGAAAAATAAAAGCATGTATTTGTAGGGAATTTTACGCTCTTTAATTTGTTAATTCACATGTAGTGTGGAAACTGAAGAGTTTTCGTGATATTCAAGAAAAACTAAAAAAGAAACCAGAAAACGCGCATTGGCTTCTGCTGATCGGTAGACTTTGTGTACAAATTTAGAATGGCGTAACGCCACGTTACCTATCTGAAAAAAACTTCTTGAGATGCGCTCTTATTTAAAAAAAAATCCTGTAGTTCCAACAATTTTAGTTTTTTAAAATTAATTTTTGAAATGTGTCACTTCATTTGTGTACACCCTGTATTATCAGGAGTGGCGTTAAAGTCCTCCCTATGGATGACAGGGTTATCCCGATGGGGGGCATGATGATGAGTCTCTCGAATTTTCGCCTGATCATTGATGTTGCATGAACAGGGTACAAAAATTTACCGCAATGGGGGGGGGCACTGCATGCCCGACATGGGGTGCTTGCCCCTCCCGGACCCCCTACTGTTGCCACCCCTGGATATTATTGTTTTACTTTGAAACTACATGGTGCTATTGGGAATAGACTGCTCAAGTGAAATGAGTAGGATCACATCTGAAGTGACATCCTTCTCTTCAAACTTACTTGCCATATCAGTGTGACGACATGCTGCCCGCTGTGATAGATCTAACTTGCATTAGGCACGTTGTTTTCAGTGGAATTGGGTATCAAACATGTGATACTTCCATCACACTAGATTCTGCTACGAAGTTGAGATTATGATGGTTTTTAAAATTTTTATTCATTGAACTCATTCGTACAGTGAAATTTTTTTGGAAGCAATTTAAAATTCTAGTAATATTTCAGTGTATTCTGAAAATTGAACAGTTTCTTTGCTTTATGATGATGATTTTGTTGATCAAAATTTTTATAAGTTAGGCTAAATTGTATTCTTAATTTACATGTGTGGTATTCTAGTAACAATGGGAAAAGTCAGAAATTTTATTTCTGAAATTGAATTAGAAGGCTATTTTTAGGTTTTAACAAACACTTCATGCAAGTTAGCATTACTCTCTAACTTAACTACTCTCAAAATTCCAATTATTTTTTAAGTTCAAAAACTATGATATGTTATCTTTTTATGTTTAGAGCTATTTCGTAAAATTTATGATTTTAGAATCAACTTTTACTGGCCTGTAGTGACTTGTGGCTGTATCTGATATTAAGGCTTTTTATGATAGTTCATTAACTTCTACTTTTATTTTTAAAAAATCAAAAGAGAAAAAAAAATTAAGGCGTTTTGAATTCAAGCAAACTAATGAAGTAGGTGGAGTAAAAGTTTTTGAACTTAAGTGTTGTAGCTCGATTGTTTCTTTTGTAACAGGAGTTTCTGACTACACAATTGCTATATTGATGAGTCAACCGACTAATTAGACATTATCATGATTGCATAATTAATTAGACAGGCGTCGACAATGGTTTATGTTGATGTGATGGAACTAGTTGAATATCTGATTACGTTGTCGAAAAATAAACACTTTTGTGTGTGGGGGGAGGGGGGGGGGAGAGAGAGAGAACCTGAAATCGTCTGCATTTGTCGGAGCACATGATCCCTTTGGTTAGCTCCTTGAATTAAGTTTATTTCATGCTCACGTGATGCGCGTCAAATGAATTCTGTTTGAATTAAAATAATTCTGATGAGGAAGTGCAAGATTTTTAAAAGCAAGCAATATTCTGTAAGCTGTATTCCGTCGCCCCCTGCTAAAATTTTATCTGGAATTGTGAGACGTTTTAACATCTTAAAATAAATACTAAATTTTCGGGTTAAACGTTGCAT